>BGPR01000130.1:1161883-1206000 GCA_013235015.1 Araneus ventricosus
TGTTTGGCCGGGGTTTTAAACTTTCTTTGTTAGGTAAAAACCCCCCCCACTTTTTCTCCATCCTCCCCCCCAAAAAAAAAATTTTTTTCCTTCCTCCCCCCCCCCCCCCGGACCCAAATTTTGGATTCGCCACTGTCTAAAAGTATTTGACAACTTGAGATATTTCCACTCATGAATCCAAATATTGCAACAGACAATTCGGATGGATTATTACCAGAAATCTGCCATTATATTCAAAAGTTAAGAACAACAACAACAATTTTCTTCTTATTTCAAAATTTCAGTTAGATATCAAAACATACGGTTTATTTGCATTAAAAGCTCATTTTTAAAAGCTTAAATTTATTTTATCAACGTAATTGACCACTTGAAGAATTAAGACACTTGAAGTTCGGCAGTTATGCACAGAATTATCACCAGAAATTGGCCATTTAATTCAAAAGTTCAACAAAACCCTCTAAATTGTGAATAAATGAGGATTGATTTTAGCGCTTCGATCCAAAGTCAATTTGCTTCATTTTTCAGACTTCATTACGCAAGAGACAAGCTTGAGTAATTGGTCTATTACATGATATAATCGAAGCAAGTGTGTGCAAGGATCTTACTGTGTCGGTTTACTGTTTGAAAGGTGAATTTTCTGGTTAACAACGTGGGATTTCTCAATATTTGCTATCCTGCCCGTTTTCTGTCAGATTTTTATCACGATAATGAGAAAAGGCCCGGAAAATCACGGCTCACGACTGAGGTGGGGCTTCAAGACTTATGTTCTTCGGTGATGGCATGGGTGATTCCTCATTAATGTCTGAGCGGCTTCTGTAACCAGACACTGATAAGGAATCATAATCGTGTTTCGCCGTAAATTCATCAACGAACGATACTACCCATCTTTAAAATAGCGCTGATCTTTTATTTCCTTATTGATGAAATTGTTAAGATATTGTGAGGAAATTTTCGTCCCTTTTTGCTAGAATAATTGAGATTAACATTGCGATTTCTTGAATACGTACCTTTTTTCCAGAAACTGAAGTTAGACAGACCGCTTTTTCGTTATTCGTGACCTTCTATAAGTTTTAAAGCAGTTAAAAGCACAAATTGGAGTCTGTGACCCTCGAAGTATCTTTTGGTCCACATATGCATAAATATATAAAATTTCGGGATTCAAAATTGTTCAAATTATAATTTGTTGCTCAGTATACGAGTTAGCTCAGGTCTTTTCACTCTTGCTGATTTCTTTTTTAACTCATCATTTTTGATAAAATTTTACAACTGTTTTGACCCGTTTAAAAGAGCAACATCTGTTTAGTTAGAGTCTGGAAAGAATATGTTTCTCCGTACGCCAGAAACTGATAAACCTTATTGCAGTTATTTTTTGAATGGAAAAAAGATGAAATGTTTCCTAACATGTTGATGTCTGCTAGTAAATGTTTTATATCTAAATAAATTTGGAAGATATTGAAAAGTGTTTAGTTTATGACTTAGACAGATATAGAACTCAGTGGCGTAGCTACTCGCAATATGTCACCCTTCCTTTTACCTGTTATATAAGCACAAAAACCTCAAAATAAAAAACAATAAAGCCAAGGAAAAAAACGTTTAATTGGTAACATAATTCGTCGTTTGATACCTTCGATCTCTGCAGATAGGAGGCAAAATCGCGCTTCCATCAGCAGCAATTTACCGAAAACGTTTAATTAGTAACATAATTCGTCGTTTGATGCCCTCGATCTCTGCAGATAAGTATCAAAATCGCGTGTCCGTCATCAGAAATTTACCGAAAGCAGGCGAAAAATACAAATTATTACGCTAGTTATTTTTTATGAACAGATTGCCGCTGCTCTTCTTACTTATAAAATTGTTTTCCTGCACGACTGATTTTGCCGCCTTTTTCGAAATGCCGCCCGGGGCGGATCGTCCCTCCCCCTTTAGCTACGCCACTGATGGAGCTGCACCCCCAATCACGAATGATTTTTTTTTTTTACAGAATAAAATCATATGCTATTTTAAGTGGTATTTATATACATAGCTTTAAAATAAGCTGAAATACTTTAATATTATCTCAACCAAAGTGTAAGAAATAATCGAGATAGGATTTCTGTCTTGCCTGAGACATGAAGACTAACGAACGTTAAAATATGAAATAATTTTTTTAATGAGAAGGACATGCTTATAAGAATATAAACTGTTGTTTTATATTTGTTCCCAATTTTTAATTCATATGACACATCAAATCAAATCTTATTTAATTTGAAATCTGTTTTTTTATTTTATGGAACAAGAAAAAGTCCTCCAAACGTAGGTCTTAGAAAGTTTTCTTATCAACCCAGTCTACATTATGGCGGAAACCGCCTATGGGTAAAATTCAGTGGCTGGTGTTTCTAAGCATCGTCTTTTTTTTTAAGCCAAGCACATAATTTATGGCAAATATGGAAAATAAAGCGCGTTTCTCTGTAAATATACTTCAGTTGAACCCATCAGATAACGGCGACTTCAATGATGGCACGTTAGACTATTTGCTGTAGGAAACTGTTTCCAGAATCTAAAAATTTGAGTTCAGATTTCTGGTACGATAAGAAACAAGGCGTTTTTAATCAAGGCCTGTTGCGAAAGGATCTCAGTCACGCCCCTCGCCACACCTGTTCGATTTTTCCTGTGTATGTGGGGGAGCCCCTGGGGTTCAGAGAAAATTGGAGAGTTCCTTACTGAAGGAGGATGGTTCGCTCAGATAAATATTTTGACATGATAATGTTTGTAGGCTGGATGTTATCCGTAAATTGCGGCATTCATGGTGCAAAAATAGTTCAAAATGTTCTAATGACAGACCATGGGACACAGAGCTACGAAATTTGACAGGTAGTTACATCTTGGGTAGTAGGTGCCTACTAAGAAAGAGTTTTATAAAGTTTTAATTATATTTTTATTTAAAAGTTTTTTTATTTCCAATGGCAAGGCAAAAAGGTTACAAAAGAAAGTGTAACAAAAACAGAAGACCGAAGTCATTGCCCCATGAGCGCTCTCGCTTCCCAATATCATTTAAAATCCAATTAGTTGCATCCAATTTATTAATTCATTAAAAAAATCAACATTTTAACGTTTTTCTCAATAATTTCGGAGCAAATTATTGCTCAAAGCCCATTTTTGCCCCACTGAAATTTTCAAAGAATTAACTTTTCAGTGATAAAAATTTTATTTTCGTATACAACTTTTTTCTAATTTTAATACATTTTTAGGTATATTTTACAATAATACTTTTCAAAGATTTAGTCACTGCGTTTATACGTACGCAATGACATTAAATACATTTTTTTGTGTAAGCGTTATCGTTGCTATAATGAAGTGTAAATTTTAAAATCTATATAAAATTCAATGTCTATCTGATTGTTTGTGTGTTTGAACCTTAAACAATTCCACACCTCTTGACGGATTAGAACGAAATTCGGCACACATGTTCCTTAGCACCTAGAAGGATTAACTAAGAAATTAAAAAGTTGCTTGCTCCACCTAAAAGGAGTGAAAGGGTGGTTAACAGGTTTCACATTTTCCCACCATAACTTTAGAATTTATCATCGCCTAGAAACTGTTTTTACGCCATCTTAAAATTCAAAAAATAAATTAGTTTTCAGTGACACCTGTTCCATTTTCTTACGCCTTTTTCTCTCATTTTTTTGAAAATTAATTTAAACAGAATTTGTAATGTTTGCTTCTATTTATTGCAATATCTTTCAAACTGCAAAACAGCTTACACGCGCGCTAAAAGTTAAGTTGATTTCTCTCTGTGGATATTTCCATATCATCATTGGTTTTGTGATAACGCGATTCTAGCTCCTTAGATTTTTATATTTCACAGTTTAATGAGGCGCGCTTTTATCAATGTTAAGCTTCAATTGCTCTCTGTGGATAATTGGTTTCGTGATCGCTCGATTTTAGCTTCTTAGAGTTTGAAATGTATAAACAAAAATTAAATTTCGGCCGAATTGTTTTTAAATCCGCGTTGGAATTCCGTCGAGTGCATAGTCGATAATCAGGTAATTACTTTTTCCATAACTTTGGAGCATCAAAGCGCAGAAAATATTTTTACACCCTCTTAAAATTAAAAAAAATAGCTTTTCAGTGACACCTAATCTCTGTATGACTTTTTTTTCATTTATGATCAACTTTAAAAATTTATTTAAAAACAATTTGTAAGAATTCTTTCGTTTGTTACAATTTTAAACCTAATCACATCTGCCACTCGCGCGCTTTTGACAATATTAAATTGCTTTCTTTAGACATTTTCACTTTCGCACGCAGAATTTCGCAGCTTTTAATATTTGCGTGCGGTAAATTACATTTAAACACTGCTTTCTAAAATCGATGCAGCTTTTTCTATTGTTTGCCTTAATTTTGTTTAAGATTTTACCTTTTTTAAATTTTTAATGCTTACTTATCTTTTAATTGACTGTTCTTTTTACTTTACCTCATTAAATAAGATTATAGTTCATTTATAAGTTTTTCAGTTTTTATTGCATTGTCTATGTTCTCGCACAACCTTCAAAATCATACTTTTTAAAACCTATCAACGGACAAAAAAGGGAACCGTTGCGTTTTTTTAACTACTGGTTTTGTGGCCTCATTTTAAAAAAAAATTTAATATCTATATTTCAGGCATTATTTTTCCCTATTAACACATGCTGTCTTATCATTTGGAATCAAAATCCAAATATTATGTTGGGAATCTATAGCTAAAACATGCAATGTCTCTTTAGAAAGAAATGTGGTACACATGTTCCTTCGCACCTGGAAGGAATAATTACGGTTATAAAAAGTTTCCAGCAGGAGTAAAATGGGTAATTTTTAACGATTTTTCCCTAACTTCAGAACATATCATCACACAAAAATTATTTTTGAACCATCTTAAAAGTAAAAATGATAGCTTCTCAACGACACATGCTTCACTTTTGTACCACTATCTCTTTGACTTTTAATCACTTTTCAAAATTATTTTAAACACAATTTATAACGTTTTTATTTGTTGTCATTTTAAACCTATTTCACTTTTTAATCTCTCACGTGTTTTTGTTAATGTTAAAACTAATTCGCCGCCTTTGGACAATTCCACTTTCATTTCCTTTTATCTTTAAATTTTCTAACTACAAATTTTTGGTTTCCTTTTTGCCTTCGTTGTATCTAGAATTCATGAATAATTTCCCTGTTACCCACTACTGTCATATCATTTGGATATCAAGGCCTTTAATATAGTAAGGTTTTTTATGCGGATCACGAAATTTAAACAAAACATATTTTCACAAAAATAAAAACTTAACCGAACATATTTTCCACAATTATTCACGTCGGCATTCCATCGTGAGCACGTTGCATCTTGCGTAGTGAATATTTATTTGAGCGTTGCTGAATTTTGTAATTGTTGGTTTGTAGAAGCAGTCGATATTAAAATCTTTATCAATTAGTAGGAAAACGTTGTTATAGCGGGTATTACCCGTGTCTACAAGTCAACATACGGTGCTTTGAACAGATATTTGTTTCATATTACAAACTACGATGTGAATGTTTTACAAGATACGGTGGGAACTAATAAACCTTGACTAACAAAAGATCAACCAACAGCTCATGAAGTAATGGGGAACTTGTTTGCTGAAGAGGACGGTGAACCCCTCTCTTACTTGAAGTCTCATGTAAAACTGAAACAACATTTTAAAATTAATTTGATCCTTACTGAAATTCAATCTAACTGTCATATAGCTCTTGCTATTGCTCCATCAAGAATAGCTATCAGACTTTTGGATGATGACCTCACAGCACATTCTCTGTTACAGTTACCTCTGGCCTTAGCTCACACTGAGAATCCTATATGCAATACAAGCAAAAAGTCTGATAAGACGATTGTCCAACAAATTGAAAAGTGGATGAGTGTGCAATTCCATATAAATCTACCGCTATCAAGTTTGTTTCTCCCATGGCATGTTCCTGAATGAGAACTACAAGCAATCTTTAAATATATGCTCCAATAGGGGAGACCAAAAGTGTTGTTTATTCGAAGCCTTTAAAGAAGTAATTAATTAGGTATTATCAGTAAGGATTAGTTAGATAAACGCGAGCGGAGCCGCTGGTACAACGGCTAGTATATTATAAAGGATAGAACGTTATTTGCAGGTACTGTACCTACGAATAAAACGTTATTTGCAGGTACAGTAACTACGAATTATAAGTTATTTGTAAGTACAGTAGCAATGGATAAAACGTTATTTACAGGTATTTTCCATTCTGTTATTTTGCACACTTGTGAATTTTAGACGAGAGCACAATATTTTAATATTTTTACAGCTTAATTATCAGTTAATCAGCAAATTCAATTAAACATCAATACGGGTGGCGCCGTCTATTAGTGAATTTGAGAACAAATCAGCACACTTTTTCTATTTTATAGTCTTTAATATAACGCATTTTGTTTGTAATAATGCATTATAAATTAATGACTAAAATGCAGAAAATAAATGCAATTAAACAATTCTACTTTTTGCTACAACACACTAATAAAAGAGTGCTTTTAAAAACAGCTTCTAATCTTTTTAATTTAGAACTTATGCATTTATTAGAAGGAAATTGAAATAAACCTTATTTTAAATTTGTCTGATAATAATTTGGGTTTCAAAAAAGGAGTAAAATTAAAGGAAATACTGAATTTCACAGGCATAACTTTAAAAAACATTATCCGAAAAGCAAACTGCCGCACAAGTTGCTTATTGTTACATCCAACAGGATTCGAAGCCGCGTTCTGCAGAACGTGAAGCAGGTGCTCTAACAACCGTACCAGCCAGACTTCTACTTAGAATCGTACGTGCATAGTTACTTTCATATTTTTAGCTCTGTTATTTGTTAAAGCTTTAAATGGCAGTTAATTCATCCCTTTTTTCAAAGAAAATTCACATTTTTGTTGAAGTTTTAAAACAATTCACATTGGTTAAAGAGGATTTATAATATTGATTTTCGATTTCCGTTAACTGCAAGGAGTTTTTAAAATTTTTTGATGATGAATAACTCATGTTTTAGGATATACAGCTATTCATAACTAGAAATTTGATTTTTTATTAAATAGCTGCAATTTCATCAACAAACGCTTCAAAAATATTTTGAAGCGTTTGTGCCGAAAATTAAATCAGAATCATGGGAAACCAGATAACATAAACCAAAAGCATCTCGGGTGTTTCCGCTGAAATAAAAAAAAAATCTCGCAAAATAACATTAAATTTCATAATGTCAAGTATAAAAAAGAACAACCTCGTAGAAAATAGGGAAAATAAACTCCCTAAAAAAGTTCTACAGAATGATTTTGAATTTAACAGTACCTGCAAATAATGTTTTATCCGCAGGTACAGTACCTGCAAATAACGAAATATTCGTAGGTACAGTACCTGCAAATAACGTTTTATCCGCAGGTACAGTACCTGCAAATAATCACTTCCTATTATAAATACAGGCGAATCAAGCGTAAAATATCATCATGTTATGATTATTCGAACTAAAGGTTCGAATCTCTTTTGACAGTTTGAGGACGACTCGCGGGCATGTCGGCTTCTGGTAGCGTTACTGAAGCCGTCCTCAAAGGGTTAAACTTTTGCCAAATGTCTTATTCTAATTTTGGAATACGTTTTAGTGTAGGACACGGCTTGCTATGTTTTCTCAATTCACGACTGCTTTTCTACTAAAAAAAAAAAAATTCCGCACCTTCAACTTTGTACGAAAAAGTTTTTCGCGAAGCCAAGGCTGCTCATTATTGAGAGTGTAAAGTACGCAAATGAATTATAATAAAAGATATTCATTTAAATGCATTTTTGAAGGAAATATCACAAATGAGGAAAATTTATTTTACTCTCTAAATCGAGGAATCTGATACGAGAATAACTTATGTTCAGTTATTATGTTATAAGTTGTGTTAAGAATATTTATGCGACATCAAAATTTTTAAATGCGACTCCATTTGAGTTCGACAATCATTGTTTAATTAGCCCTGGCGTAGAATAAACATTTTGAATTGATTTTCAAAAATATAAATATAAGAATTTGAATGATAGCAATAAACTATAGACAATTGATCAATAAATGAATTATGTATCAGATAATACAAATTATATTAATGATGTTTCAATGTTTACAATTTTAAAATATAACCATTAAGATAAGGTCAAATTACAAATAAAGAATCAAAATTTCAACTATTCACGAGTTGGAGAAAATTTTACAAATTAATCATAATGATGCAAATAAAGAACTAAATTTACAATCGTTCATAAAATATGACCATTATTAGTGCTCCTTATAGGACCGCTCTTTACTAATGGAATACAAAACCTCCCATTAATTTCTAAAGAAATATTTTCATATTTTATGTGAATTCACAATAGTATGAAAAATATAGTTGAATGTGTAGAACCTTCTAAACGATTCGAGTAAATGAAACTAGCAAATTTTGAAGAATGAAATACCAAATAATATTCACAAATTTATAATGTTTATCTTATTGAGGCATGGCACGCCAGTTTATTGTCCTGGAGATTTGAACTTCTAAATTTATTTATCATTAAACATTTCGAACCATCTTTAATTTTATTAATTTTCCAATACATCCCAATAATCAGAAGTCGCAATATACAGTATTAGTCCTGGTATATTATCCTGACGATTTGTACCTTCTAAATTTGTTTATTTTTTAACATTTCTAACCACTTCTAATTTTATTAATAGTCCAAATTCATCCCAATAATAAGAAGCTACAAGCTTTGACTCAATAATGTTGAAAAGCAGATTGGCCTGAACAAAAGAACTTCGCTTGCATTAACGAATAATAAAAAAAATTTACTATCATTTCTAACCTACTTCTAATTTTATTAATTTTCCAATTCATTTGAATAATAAAGAGTTGCAGGCATTGGTTAAATCAAGTTAAAATGTACCATTAAGAAACGGTGCTTAAATGGCATGATTGGAATGAATAAAAGAACCTCAATTTGTGACTGTTTTGAAGTAGCATTCGTATTGATGAATAAAAAAGTCAATTTACTATCATACATTAACTTATTTTTACTAAAAGATAACTATTATAATATAGTATAGATAATGCATATAAGAATAGTTTATATTACTTAATGTATACTATTTTTCTCCTTCTCTATGGTACCAAGATTTTTAAAGTGTCTGTTTGCAGTAACCCTAAGTTGTTATACCTAAACAAACGTTTTACTCTATCAGCCGAATAAGAAATTCAATATTCTATTTCAAAATGAACAAGTTGAATCACAAGCTAGAAAAGACTTTCTGGCCCAATGTTTTCCTTTTCCACCTCATAGAGTTTCAAACATTGGAAATTCCACGGTATTTCCGCGGGTATAAATTATGCCGCCTAGCATGGAATATACCAAGAATATTGTTCTTCCTTTTACTAATCCTTACAGTTGCAATATAATGCAAAAGTACAGTTGCTTGTGTAGAACCTTCTAATCGATTCAAGTAGTAGATGAAACTAGCAAATTTTTATCTATTGAAGAATGAAATGTAAAACAATATTCACAAGTTTATTAGGACTGTCTTATTGAGGTAATACACGCCAGTTTATTGTCCTGGAGTTTTGAATTTCTAAATTTACCCATTTTTAAACATTTCTAACTGCTTTTAATTTTATTAATTTATCAATTCATTTGAATAATCAGAAGTTACATTATATTGTATTAGTCCTGGTATATTGTCCTGACGATTTGTACCTTCTAAATTTTATTTTTAAACATTTCTAAGCACTTCTAATATTATTAATTTTGTAATTCATCCAAATAATAAGAAGTTAAAGCTTTAACTGAATAAAACTAAAGAGGAATATCTAAATCGTAAGATAGGAATGAACAAGAGAACGTTATTTGCATTTCTATTAACGAATAAGAAAATCAATTTACAATCATACATTAACTTATTCCCACTAAAAGATAACTATTCTAATATAGTATAGATAACGTATATAAGAGTAGTATAGATTGCTTAATGTATACTACTTTGCTCAGTCTCTACGGTACCAAGATTTTAAAAGCTAAGTTGCTACACCAAAACATACGTTTGACTACATCGGCAGTAAGAGAAACTCAAAGTTCTCTTTCAGAATGAACGATTCGGGTCACCGGTTAGAAAAGACTTTCTGACCAATTCTTTTCCTTTTACACCTCATAGGATTTCAAACATTGGAATGCCCACGTTATTATCGCGGGTACAAATTAGGCCTCCTGGCATGAAATATGATAAGACTATTGTAATACTTATTCATTTTGCTAATACTTACAGTCATAATGGAAATGATGATATCGCCTGGCTAGGGTACCTTGGCGAAATAAAATCACAACTGGTTGTATTTTTTATTATAGTGCATCAAATGTCAGCACATGCGGTTCTGCTTCGATCTCGACATAGTATAAAATTGTTGTTGAAAAAACTTTCTGATAGCTCCAGAAATGTGCAGACGGCTGCAAAAATTAAGGCTTCTGTTATCACATACTGCTGTATTATGTCTGGCTTGACCTTAACTCAGATAACTGCATTTGCCAACTCCAAAATGCGAGCTTCCCATAAGCAAAGAATACCCATATCAAACGTTATGTTTGAAGAATTAAAATCGCACATTTCATGTGCTATGGATATTTCATTCATGCTACCACTATTATTATTGCACCTTCCCTCGATCTGCTTTTCGAGTTATTATTTTTTCCTGTGCATTTAGATTAAAAAGATTTTGTCAGATTCTGCCGTTTCAAACACGCCAAGTTCAACTGCACAACATTATTTGAAAATACTTAACGTTTATGATGAAACAACAAACGTTATGGCTTTCGCGGATAGTTTCTTGTCTTATTACCCATTCATTTCTGTCCTGAGTAGTCTCGCAGGACTGTTCCGGTACACTTATATTTTCACGTTTTTTAAACAGGAATATAATTATGATTACATATTCATTTTTCTGCAATAATATTCCACTTGTTGGTACTGCTGACAGTAACACTAACTGTCGCTTCTACAAATGAACCGCAGAAAACGCTAAAAGTAACATCAAGTCTATGGGAAGCGGGATTCCACAATCTTGCAGAGATTCGAAGACGTATTTACGCCAAAGGCTCAAGCCGAGAGTTGTGATAACTTTGTGGAAGATTTATACGGTCGATAAATATCTTCTGATCAGTTCAATGGGAACACTTATGACATACGGAATACTTTTGGAGACTTCAGGAAATGTTCAAAACCAAGGAATATGTCCTCACCTTAATATATGTTCTCTTCGACGATCAACTACGTTAATAAATCACTTCTGATCAGTTCATTGGGAACACTTGTGACATACGGAATACTTTTGGGGACTTTAGGAAGTGTTCAAAACCAAGGAACATGTCCTCACCATAATATATGTTCTCTTGGACGATCTGCTACGTCAATAAATCACATCTGAGCAGTTAATCGTAAACACCTTTTTGTTTGCTGCATTGAAACATACTGATAAAACTATTTAAGAAGAACAAGTATTACCATTAATCATAACGGATATGTTACTAAATATCTTAGAAGGCTTTTTTTATAGATTTCACAAAATGCTATGAGAAATAAATTAAATATCCATTAGGGCATTGTCAAAAATCCGAAAAATCCTTAATAATATAATAAATGCGAAAGTGTGTCTGTCTGTCTGTTTGTTAAGCTTTCACGACCAAACCACAAAACCGATTTGGATGAAAATTGGCAGAGTTGTAGCTTCAAACCCAAGAACGGACATAGACTAGGTGAAATCACGTTAAATTAATTATTTTTGACTACAGATTAAAATTAGTTAACAAAGAAAGCCCAGTGACTCCGCGATTCGCGATGAAAATTTTTATTTTTCAATCAGCTGTCACGTGATCCTTTAGGAATGCGAAAACATGTGGAATAAATTATATTTAAAATCAATTATCACGTAATCCTTTTATCCGCTGTAACTTCCGAACAAATTGTTCGATAAAAATGATTTTTATACCATCTTCAAGATAAAAATTTTATCTTTTCAATGATACCAAATTTATTTCTGTGACATTTTTCATTCAATTTTTATTATTTTTTTAAATTTTACGTGCAGACGATTTCAGAGTTAATTAGTTCTTAAGATATTTAATTAAATAACGAACATTAGCCGCTTTTAAGCCTAATGCTTAGACGTTTTTTGCCAATAACTTCTGAAATCTTTATTAGACAACAATTATTTTTATGCCATTTTAAAGTGCAGAAAATGATCTTTTTAATGCTATTAATGCCATTGCGATGAAATAATTTCTCCGATTGCTATAAAGGTTTAAAAATATTTTTTAACGTAATTTCTAACAATACTTTTTATTCTTATAGAAATAAATTCAAGCCAAATTACTGTTTCGCGCGCGGGATTTTGCCAGTGTTAAAATTAATAAAAGAAAATATTGCTTTCTTTGACCATAAACAACAAAGGAGACTTTACACTTCCGGTTTCCTGTTGTGGTAGCATTTACAGCTTTTAATAAGGTTACACAGTGATCCAATGACGTTAGTGAATTATTCTCTCGATGTTTTGTTTAATTTTCACAGTGAGATATTACAAAATATCCTTCTGTAGATACGGTGATGGGCATTAACAAGGAGCATCATATTCTGTAGAGCTCTTCAAGATCTTAGAATTGTCAGGGGCACCTTCCGACAAGCCTAGAATGATAGTCGGTGTGCCAGTACTCCTAATACGTAACCTCGATATACCGAGACTGCGCAATGGCACACGGTTAAAAATTACACACCTAGGTACAAACGTCGTGAAAGCTACTGTTACTACTGATATAGGTCAAAATCAATTGACAGATATCAATTCAAAAGGTAACAAATCCCTGTAAAAATATCATTTGCGAGGCTCAGGGCCAGACACTGAAAGTGGCAGGCGTACATTTGGAAAAACCATATTTTTCCCATGGGCAACTATATGTGGCCTTTTCACGTGTGTACAGCCCACACAACCTCTACATCCTTGCACATAACGTGGTATACAAAAGTATATCATCATAGATAAACAGTTTACATAACTATATCAGCATACATGTACAGTACACTCCTGTCAGCCGTCCAATTAAGTATTATCAACCGTCAGAACTTTTACTTTCCCCTTTCAAAATGCAACAAAACATTCACATTCGTGAATTAAAAAAAGAATAATTCAAATTCTTCGCGCACGAAGTCGCGGGTAACAGCTAGTTGTTAAATAAAAACAATTCACCAGCAATTCAAAATAAATAATACCGTACGAAACCCTTCAGCACCTAAAACAATAAACGCAATCCTTAATAATATAATAAATGCGAAAGTGTGTGTGTCTGTCTGTCTGTCTGTCTTTCTGTCTGTCTGTTTGTTAAGCTTTCACGACCAAACCACAAAACCGATTTGGATGAAAATTGGCAGAGTTGTAGCTTCAAACCCAAGAACGGACATAGGCTAGGTGAAATCACGTTAAATTAATTATTTTTGACTACAGATTAAAAATAGTTAACAAAGAAAGTCCATTGACTCCGCGATTCGCGATGAAAATTTTTATTTTTCAATCTACGGTCACGTGATCCTTCAGGAATGCGAAAACATGTGAAATAAATTATTTTTAAAATCAACTATCACGTAATCGTTTTTTCCGCTGTAACTTCGGAACAAATTGCCCGATAAAAATTATTTTTATACCGTCTTAAAGATAAAAATTTTACCTTTTCAATGATATGAATTTTATTTCTGTGACATTTTTCATTCAATTTTTATTAATTTTTTAAATTTTACGTGCAGACGATTTTGAAATAAAGCAAATTTATACCTACTTCGCTGCTAGGAAACGGTTAGACTTTCAACTAATTTATCTTTATTTCTGAAAATTTTACTTATGTTTACAAATATCTAAAAAACAAGTCAGAAATTACATGTATCTGTCTGTCTGTCGGTCGATTAGTCGGTCACAAGAACTCCTCCTAAACGGTGAACGTTAGCGACATGAAATTTACACACAAGATGCTATTTTCAACTTTCAGAGTTAATTAGTTCTTAAGATATTTAATTAAATAACGAACCTTAACCGCTTTTAAGCCTATTGCTTAGATGTTTTTTGTCAATAACTTCTGAAATCTTTATTAGACAACAATTATTTTTATGCCATTTTAAAGACAAGAAAATGATCTTTTTAATGATATTAATTACATTGCGATGAAATGTTTTCTCTGATTGTTATTAAGGTTTAAAGATATTTTTGTAACGTAATTTCTAACAAGTCTTTTTATTCTTATAGAAATAAATTCAAGCCAAATTACTGTTTCGCGCGCTGGCTTTTGCCAGTGTTAAAGTTAATATAAGAAAATATTGCTTTTTTTTACCATTAACAACAAAGGGGACTTTACACTTCCGGTTTCCTGTTGTCGTAGCATTTGCAGCTTTTAATGCGGTTACACAGTGATCCAATGACGTTAGTGAATTATTCTCTCGATGTTTTGTGTAACTTTCACAGTGAGGTGTTACAGAATATCCATCTGTAGATACGGTAATGGGCATTAACAAGGATGATCATATACTGTAGAGCTCTTCAACATCTTAGAATTGTCAGGGCACCTTCCGACAAGCCGAGATGGAATGCCGGTGTGCCAGTACTACTAATACGCAACCTCGATATACCGAGTCTGCGCAATGGCACACGGTCGCAAATTACACACCAATGTCCAAACGTCATGAAAGCTACTGATATGACTGATATAGGGAGAAGAGAGAGTATTTTAATTCCACGCCTTCCGATAATGCCGAAGGATTTTTCATCTCAGTTCAGAAGGCAACAAATCCCTTTAAAAATGTCATTTGCCAGGCTCAGGGCCAGATACTGAAAGTGGCAGATGTACATTTGGAAAAACCATATTTTTCGCATGGGCAACTATACATGGCGTGTTCACGTGTGTCCAGCCCACACAACCTCTACATCCGCGCAAATAATGTGGTATACAAAAGTATATTAGAATAGTTAAACAATTTATATAACTATATCAGCATGCACGTACAGTGCACTCCTGTCAGCCGTCCAATTAAGTATTATCTCAGTCAAAACTTTTACTTTCCCCTTTCAAAATGCAACAAAACATTTACATTCGTGAATTAAAAAAAGAGAATAATTCAAATTCTTCGCGCACGAAGTCGCGGGTAACAGCTAGTAAATAAATAAAACTTTCTTCTCTTAGCTTTCGACAACTGAGAAGACAAACAATCGATTATATATTTGTAGAAACGATAAAAATTGTTTGAATTTCATTCAAACAAGAGCACTTTTGCAAATTATTCAAAAAAGTATTTTCAAAGAGGTTTCAAAATTAAAAAATAAATTCGTTATAATTAAATGGATATCGTTGAAAATGTAATATTTTAATCTTTAAGATGGGAGAAATCGTACGCCAAACTTTCGTCTGATTTTTCTTATTTAGAACAATAATTAAAATTACGAAAAAACACCTCCTGGATGCAAATTCGTACCCTGGAATGTTTATCTGTGCTAAATTTGGTAGCTCTGGATTGAATGGTCTGCCCTTTAATTTGTATGTTTCTGTAGTTCAATATGCAGACAAACATGCGCACACATTCGCTTTTATTGTTAGTAGAGATAGTACAAGGGTTTAAAGGTGTTTATAATTAGTGTATTATGACTTAAGGAAATGATTCATATATAGGATGATATAGTGTAACTTGAAAGAGAAAGAATAATCTTCTGTCACACGCCTCTCATCCGCAGTATAGTGAAATCAGTTTCAGTTTTTAAAATGCGCGTCTAGAGTAATGGGCGCGAGAGCCGTTTAAAAGAAGCGTTGCAATCAGTTAGTAGGTAACAGAGACTCAAAAGTACGGACATATATAAAAAAATGAAACTCTCATTGGGCAGAAAACGATGAAAAATATTTTTTCGTTAATTCATTGAAATGTTCAATTCCTTTTTAAACTTTTGAAACGTTCAATTTCTTTTAAACGACCTTTATTTATCTTTGAAAAACCTTTCAAATCTTTTAAAATTTTCCAAGCTTCCCTTTTTCTGAATGGTATCAATCAAAAGAGATTGATTTAATCAAGCAAAAGGCAAGTTTTAGAAATAGTACTTAATTATCATAATAGTAATGAAAACGAATATCTAATTTGGATTATTACAGTATTGAAACTACATTTGTATCAATGAAAAAAATCACCAAACCGTTAGACATAAAATAGCTCCTAAAAGATTATAATGTAAATTTGCATTTTTATGGTAATGATTCAAACTTGATTACTTCTTTATCATTCAAAACCTACTGTTTCCTACTGTTTTTAAATCGAATTGTTTTCAACTTTTATATACATGACCTGATTTCTTTTTCTTTTCTTACACTTGACTATACATGTTAAGATTTTTGTGCGTTGATCTAGTGTTTGTGTGTGTTTGAATTTTTGACCCTTGCTTTTTTTAATGTTTTTTTTTATTTGGTGTTCTACATTTAAAAAAAAATATTGTGTGATTTTTTTTCCATAATTCTATTTTGACGGTGTGCGGCATGGACTTTTGGGGCCTCGGTGTGTTTTTGGTGCTTTTGTAATTGCATGTTTTAATTTTAAAACATTTATGTGTTTACATTTTTATAATTGATGAGGTTTTGAGCTTGGAACTGTTGTATTCTCTGCAGTTACTTTTTTTTTTGTGTGTGTGTGTGTGTTTTAATTCAATTTGTGACTTGTGAGTTTGTATGCTTTTATCATGCACTCTGTAAATGGAGTTATCTCTGTAGTGTGCTTTCTTTGAATAAATAAATAAATAAAACCAAAAAGAGTTCTAATCTCCGAAGTTTTCAAATTCATCTGAAGGATGTAAAGCAATAGCTATAGATTTAATAAAGCTGAAATGAAAATTCAAACGATTGTACCTAGATATCACAAAATATATCAGATACTCATTATAAAAAACGAGTTTCCCATTACTTTTCTATAATAACAACATCGAAATTGCATTTATGAAAATAAGCCAACTATTCTAGATGATAAAAATAATGTGGTTTTCAACTACTTAATCAGTCATAGTTTGCTGTCACTATGGTTTCAGAAAACAACATAGTCAGTATCGCCTTTTGGTCTAAAGTAACATTCAGTTTTGCTATACATAGACAACAATTTGATAATGTAAGTAAAAGGAGCAGAAGCGGTCCGAGGTAACTTTACCAACCGAGCAAGGCAACAATATGGCGCTCCCCTCCACACACATAGCCAACGTATTTTTTAATTTCTATAATTATGTGTTCTAAATGTCAAACAAACTTCATTTAGAATTTAGAAATATGCATGTTTTACCAGCAAATATGATTTAATTATATTATGGTGAGAATGTATAAACTTCACATTATTTAAGACTATCTAGTGGTCTTGTTAAGCTAAAATAATATATCAGCAAATTTATTTTAAAAATATATTTGCCCTTTTTTCGGAGCTCTCATATCTATTAAACCAGATTTTTTCCCTTAACTCTCCCGCCTTGGCGCCATCACGAATTTTGGCGCCACGGGCAGTTGCCCGATTTGGTCGGGCCTCGGGCCACCCCTGAAAAGGAGAATATCATAAACCTGTCTCAACATGTCGGGAAATCGGCTTAAAGAGGCTTCCAGGACGCTCCGGTTGTTTTTTTTCACCTCGCAGGGTTTTGAACATTGGAATGCCCACCATATTTCCGTGGATATAGTTTATGCCACTTATTATGGAATATATTCAGAATATTTATTTTCTTTATTGTGATATGAACACTAATATTAGAAGCTAGCACTACAGGGTTCTATGGCGATATAATGTCACAACTGGTTGTAATTTCTGTAACAGTACTTCAAGTGTCATCACTTTTGTCCTTGTTTCGATCTGGACATAATATTCAGTTGTTAATTACAAAGATTTCGAAGAACTCCCATGGAGTTAATTCATTTGGAAATGTGAAGCATTTTGTCATCATGTATTGCTGTATTATGGTTGGGGTGAACTTAATTTTAGAAACCGCAAGTTTTAACTCCGAAATATGAGCTTCATATAAGCATAAAATTTTGGCATCAAGCTTAATACCTGAAGAATTTAATTCGCACGTATAAACTGTTTCAATTCTTTAACCAGCAAGTAAGTAAATGAAGCGGGCTCTTCAATCATGCGCAAAGATCGATTCTACCACTTCTTAAAACAACCTTTTACGCAAGATTATCATAAAAAATGTGTCACATAGACAAAACGTATCACATTTATTCCCTGACAGATTCGGTATTCTTTTTAGACACTTTTCGGTTTTTCTGACCTTTCTCTATGCAGAGATCTAATGGTTTTAAAGTGAAGCCAGGAACGTTATTATGAATTTGTGGTGAGCATTTAACCATTTTGCTGAAGGCATGTTGAATTGTTACAACAGATTCACATGTGCATTAATTACAAATCCTAATACCCTTTCTCTTTGAGTATAACCATCTTTGCGGGCGAGGTTTCAAGCTGAAAGACAGCGAAACGAAATTATTGCACATTCACGCAATAAAAGTCAGCGTCTTTGCACTTTCAATTAATCGTTGAAGAACACTTCGCATCTAACGTAAATCCTATGTTTGCTACGTTGATAATCTTATACTGTTTAAGGAACACTTTGTTATTCATATGAACTGGATTCAGTCATAACGAAGAGTACAGGGTGAACAAAAAGTCCGTAGAAACTTCAAAAATTCATAAAAACCGGAAAAATAACCAAAATAAAAGACGCTAGGGTTAGCATCTCTAGGTCAAGGGAATTGTTTTAAGTTAAGAAAAAAATAACTCAAAAACAGCCGAGACGTGGCGCTGACGTATACAAGTCAAAGAAAAGATACTCAAATAACGAACAGAATGCCTCCAAATCGTTTATTACAGCAGTATGTGTTCTATCCCAGATAGCAATTTTAGTTTCCTGCAAAGTTGCAGCAATCTTGTTCTGCAAATCTGCAAGCTTGCGACAAATTTGACGCGACAAGAGTGCAAGCTTGAAATAGGTTAACGCAAACGTGTTAGTCACCAAGCGTCAAACTTGTCATAAGCTTGCGGTGCAAACTGTAGCAAAAACAGAGTACGAAGACAATCTAACCCCTGACATCCCGCTTCATAAACCTGTCATTTTAACCACTCGGCCAACTAGACTTTGATAGGAAAAGATAGATTGCGCAATAGATCGTGCATACAATTTATTTTAAACTGTTTTCTTGATTTCATTAATTTTTTAAATTTTGTGTTGAGAATATGATTTGAAGTCAAAGAGAGATGGATTTTCGCTAATAACTACGTTTCGCTAGTAGAATAAATTATGAAATTAGGGTTCAAAAGTAATTACTTTTAAAATAGGACAAAATGTAAGTTATTATTTTTCAACAAACATTGACAGTTTTTAGGTTTAATTTTGTTTATGAACGTCAAAATTTCAACATTAAGAAAAAGGCGATCTGGTTTTCTTTAAAGAGCGAGTTCTATATTTTGGAAAAAGATGGACAATTTTTCAAATTTTTTTATAAAAAAGTTATTTTTTTTACAAATTATCATAGATTTATTGGATCAATAAAAAGAAGGACGGTCTAGGAGATGCTATTAAAAATCGGATATTTTTTTAAAACAGAGACAAAGATCAAAACCAGATATATACAACTATATTTATCTGTAAGTGTGCTATCATCTTTGCAACAAACTTGTTTTGCAAGTGGGTTAGTTGATTATGCTTTGTTACTTTGCAGGAAGTTTGCTGCAAAGTTGCCACATCAAGTTCGTCATGACAAGCTAATATCAAGATGTCGCTTGTACTAGCGCCATCTATCGGCTGTTTGTTGAGTTATTTTTTTCTTGTCTTAAAAGAAATTCCCTTGACCTAGCGATGCTAACCTTGCAAACCGTTTTTTATTTCGGTTATTTTTTCGGTTTTTGTGAATTTTTAATGTTTCTACGGACTTTTTGTTCATCCTGTATTTAAGACAAAAGGAGTTTTTGAGAAATCTTTCGTCACTTGGCACATACAGCGGAGCAGCTGGTGCGACGATTTTGAGAGAAGGGCATGATAAGATTATTACATGCAGGTACTTTAAAAAGAGACCTGAAATAGTTCTTCGCTTAGCTGAAACATTGGTGGAATCTCTCTCTATATATACAAAATTCAACTAATGTATATATAGTTGTTCCGACATCGCCTCCGAATAGTTAGTCCAATTTTGATGAAACTTGGTACAAACGTTCCTCATTACCCAAAGTACTGTAAGGGTAAATAAGCCCTTACCATGTCCCTCAGGGTAGAGTGGGGCAAAGTCTCCAAAATACATGCAAGAAACAGGTCGATTCACAAGTTTGTAGATTTTGATGAAACTTTGTACACATGGTCTTCATTAGTCGACTGAAATACTGTAGGGGTAAACATACCCCAACTCAGTCCCTCAGGGTAGGGTGGGGAAAAGTCCCCAAAATACATGTCACAAACAAGTCGATTGACAAGCTTGGCGATTTTGATGAAACTCGGTAAACATGTTCTTCATTAGCCGACTTGAAGTACTGTAGGGGTAAGTATGTCATAACTCAATCCCTCATGGTAGAGTGGTGCAGTCTCGAAAATATATTTAAGAATGGTAGGCAGAGTGACACACTTGACGATTTTGCCGGTTTGGACGATTTTGATGAAATTTGGCATACATATTTCTACTTAGCTGTCTAAAAATACTATAGTGGTAAATAAAAGCTAATACAGTCAGTCAGGGTAGTGTGGGTCAAAGTCTTTTAAATATATTTAATAAATGGCCGATTGGCATGGAATTTTTTATAGCTGTTTCAATTTTGATGACATTGGCTCTATATATTTCTCATAGTCTGACTGAAATCAATGTATGGGTATATTAATGTTAATCCAATTCCTCAGAGAAGGGTGTGGTAAAAACATGTGACCTCTTAGGCCGATTGACATGCTGCTGGATATGGTTCTATGGACTTTTTATTCACCCTTATTTATCTCTTATATCCACTTATTACTGCATTTAATATTGCACCTTCAGTTTTAATGTGATGTTCCAGAATTCTATCTGTAACTCTCCTATTCTGTCTGTTATTGGAGCCCGAAAAATATTTAGCTAACTATACAAAACTGAATACTTTCTGTTCGAGAATTTACCATGAATGCTATTTCTTGTATCATTGGTAAAAGTTAATTGTTTGGTATAAGTAAATGATAATGATTGATATAAATAAAATTTTTTGCTTTTTATTTCTGTTTCTGAAAGATTAAAATTGATATCGAAGTGCAATTCAGTTTTTTGTAAGCAACTACACCATAAAGAAATAATCAATTAATTAAAATGTTATAATCAAAAATTGCTTGAATTTTTTTGCATATCTTCAGAAGAATAAATTTAAATGATATTATTTGTGTATAATTAAGCAAATAAATTTTAGTTTATAAAGTTTTTAAAATGTTGAATTTCTCTAATTTGAAAGAACTTTTGTAGGGGAGAGTCGCCGAACTTGAACCGGTGCGGAGTCTATATTGGACAGGTGTCTAACTTCAATTCTATTAAACATTTGGGTCGTAAAATAGGTAAATTATTTTGTAACGATATAAATGGGGCGTATGAAATTATTTATTAAAGAAAGTACTAGAGATTACAGTTAGAGAAGTGTTTAGATTTTGATATCATCATTTAAGTTTTTTAAGAAAGGTCTAATAGTCCATACTCTATTTTAAAGTAAATAAAGAATGATTAAACGTTGATAAATAAAGTGTTACAGTATCATCATGCTGCCATCTATCGACTGTAAGAATAATTTCATCTTAAAATACTGATAAACGTCAATGAATATAGAAATTAAAATATTGTATGCATTGTATTGTTAATATTATATAATATTCAGCATCTTAAAGAATAATTGTTCCAGTGGAGTTTTTTTGAAGTAAAACCTCAAATCGAGTGATATCCTGACTTAAAATGAAGATTTTTATAGAAAACATTGTTTTTATATTATTTATGAAAATTTAGTATCTCGGAAATACTGATACATACTATACAATACTTTATTACGGTATTCGGTGTTCCTCGGTGTTCATAATATTGTATAACATTGCGCAAATATTATATATTTCTGTGCTACTGGGGTAGATAGGAAACTTGTTTGGTTAAAATTTACTTCAATAATTTTATTAAAATAATTTGAAGATAATGTTATGATATTTTTTTTGTCTAAGAGTTGTTCGGATTGGACCAAAACAGTTGCCTACATTATACTGTTTAAATCAATGGGGCTATTATTTCAAACTATAGGAACAGCTGAAAAAGCAGTTGTTGTCACAAGTAACTCTCATAAATTGGACGCTGAATGATCCAAAGTAAAATATAAAAAAATCATAATTGGCATTAAAGAAATCAGATGTTAGTTCGAAAACAACAAAAAAATAATCCTACTTAGTTTCGTATCATATGTGAAGAAACAATGATAGAAGAACTGATACAGTGCATAAAATGACGTACTTGGGTTCATACATTGTGGGCATGTAGGAGTTTGAGAATCAAAAATTATGTTTACTTTAATTGGGCTTAAAGGAATTGGTGATCCAATTTGCGACACTAGTGGAACAATATGGTCAGACAACTTCCTTAATTAGAGGGATAACACAAATTTAAAGTTCTTTTTCCTTCCTTCTTTAAGGTGCATTTCCTAAAAGTTAATCATACTGTTTTGAAGATAAATGATTTGCAAAAAAATTTACATCTATTTTATTAAAATTACTTTTTGTGGATTAAAATGTCGAGGTGGTCCAAATTCTTCAGCCATCCCTTATTTTATATATGAAAAGTTTCTAAAAATTGTATTGCACTTATTATGTGAACTAAAATTTCGACTGTTCCAATCGATTTTAGAACCTTCCCACGCCACTGATATGTTCGTATGGAAAACTATTCATCGAGGGGGTACGCTGAATTTTAACAAAATAAAAGTGTGTTGTAAATATATATAGATATATTTAATATATTTCCTAACATTAGGTAAAAAATTATTAAAAGCAAAAAATTTTATTATTCTTGGTCTGTGATTAAGTAATTGATCGATATCCGTCTTCGAAATCCAAACATTTTAAGAATTTTATGCTCCACTTTTGAATATAAAGTGATTTAAATTTACTCTGCCATCATGAGCGATGGAAATAGTATATTCTATTTACAAAAGAGGGCAGCACGAGTTGGATAGTAAACTTGTCGTATTCTCTCGGTGCAAAATTGCTGAAATCATCGAAAAGTCGGCTTGACGAGATTTTTGTGTACGACGGCCGAAAGCAGACCTGTAATTGAAATTTTTTTTAATATTATTTTTTTAGGCATTTAAATGATATCATACATTCGCATCCTTAGTCTATGTTAGTAATAAATGAAAATCTTTTGCTTTTTCTAAGGTAAATAGAATCAAACAGGATACCAAATTTTTCACAATCATATTTCTGAGTGAATTATTGAGGTTCTCGAAAAGCTCTTTTTTTTAAAAAAAATATTATATTTTTAATTAATAAATATTAAGCGAAATTTTCAGACTTTTTGGCAATAACTCCGAAATGGTATTTTTCATTGAACCAATTTTTGCATCATCTTAAAACTTAAAAAAATATATCCCTATCTAGTAATACTGGTCCGATATCATGCAAATTTTCTTCTAAGTATAAGAAATGTTTCAAAATAATATTCTATACATAATTTGTATAAAACATTTCCATATCAGTTCGATAAACATGTGATTTCCCCCCCATACATTAACAATTTTTCCTACATTATGTCTTGAGTAAAGGCTGCTCATTACGATTCACTTTGAAAATTCTTAAATTGAAAACTACTGGACCAAACTTCGAAATATTATAAAGGAAGCAATGACGTTTTGTTTTCCTGCATAAAAATGGAACAGACTGTAAATGTCAGTGAAGGGCATCGTTCATATCTCTGACAGTGTTATGATGCGATCACGATAGGTGGTCCTTTCCAAATAAATCGTAAGAAAAGAATCGCATGAGTTGTGTCTAGTGATCGAGATGACCGTGAAACGGAAGGGTATTATCAATAATTTTGTCATCTCTGCCCTTTTTTTTATGTGATCATGATTAATTGTGCTTCTGAAATAAAACCAAAGTCAAAAATCGTATTGGTTGGGTTTCGTGATCGAGGTAGCTGTGTAAAAGGAGAGTATTTTCCAATAATGTCGTCGTCTCTGAACTGTTGACCAAGTAATAGTTTCACTGATGAAAAGTCCGCCGAAAAAGCATCTAAATCAGTAATGGGCCAATTAGGCACGCATAGAGGCTATATCCTGTCAGTCGAGGTAATACTATAACAATTAAAATAATAATATAATCAGTAATTCCTGGGTTAAACAGGATATTGTGGATATTTTAGAAATTCCGTGACAGTTTTCTACATCACTAATTTTTTTCGGAGGGGGGGGGGTCTGAAAAAGAATAGCATATAGCACGATCTAAGCAATGCTTATAGATCTCAAAAAGTTAAAATCGAGTAAAATGTGTTATTTAATTTAGCTTTATGTCTTCTTTAAATACGAGAGAACATCATTTCTATAAGGACATCTTCATATTCATCATGTATATCATTTTCAATTTATCCAACGGAAACTATCGTTTTTTTCTTTTTAAAATGGTTTTGTTCATTGAAAACCTTTATTATAGGAACTTCTGGCAATTTCATTCAAAATGATGGATCTGTGAATGGAAAAATATTACTGTCTGTCTTAAAATATGTGAATATATGAAAAAGTCGCTTTTACGTCATTGTCATTTAGTTTTTAAGTATTAGTTAATTGGATATATTTTAACGGGTCTTTTATTTGTTCTAAAAATGCTTAATGAAACATAAAAGCCGGAATATATGTCTAAATACGAATGACAAATTATGTTTTTATTTTCACATTTAATTATAGAAAATCAAATAAGAAAAACATGTTATGAAACTATATTAAAAGCAAGATATATTAAAAACAAGCATGTATTAAGCAAGACTCATTAAATTCAATTTCTCTATATACAAAAGGCAATGTTTGTGTGTGTGTGCGTGTTTGCCTGTATGTGTGTGTGCGCGTGTGCGTGTGTGTATGCGTGTGCGTGCGTGTGTGTGTGCGATGTCCAAACGTAAAATATTGCGCTTATATCCCTGAAATTTGGCACACAAGTAGTACTAAAGGTGACTCAATGGACCTCGAAGCCCGATTTCTAAAATTCAATCTAGAAATTTTTTTATTGAACATTTTATGGTATTTTGGGTGATTTTTCATACTCATTTCGGCATTGCATTTTTCTATTAATCGTATCAAAAAAGTAGAAAGAACAAGCAATTTCTGTTCTAATGAAGTTTATTTTAAACGTCTAAAAGTTTGTTTTAAACGAAAAAGTTGCCATACAATATTCTCTCTAATTCTAATAAATTTTTTAAAAATTTTTTCGATATAATTTACAACAATAATTTTCATTGTTGCAACGCAATTCAAACCGTTTTCATTGTTTAACCAAATATTTAATTGCGTGCTTCTCTTTCATTGTTGAAAGCTGAGTTAATATCCTAATCTTCATCTGGCATAGCCGCAACACAATTGACTGGAGGGAGAACAGCTCAATCGGCTTTCAGGTTACCCTTAAAACTAGCTAATGTGGAGACTCCCACATGTAACATTTCTGGAAATTCAGGAAAGGCAAAGTTTCTAAAAGATTTAAACTAATTGTCTGGGATGAATGCGCTATGTCCCACAAAGCTGCATTTGAAGCAATAGATGTTACGTTGAAAGACATCAGGCACAACAATAACACAATGGGAGGCATTATCATGGTGTTGGCTGACGACTTTCGGACTTTTTTCTTTTTCGGCTGGAGTTATTCCCCGTGGAACTAGGGCGGATGAAAGGCAGGCCTGTTTAAAATCTTCGTACCTATGGAATGGCGTTCAGAGATTTTGAATAACAATAAACATGCGAGTTCATCTCAACGGTGATCCGTGTGCCCAGCAATTTGCAGATAATCTACTTAAACTAGGAAATGATGCCATTACTATAGATAATCAATATGGATGCATATCGATGTAAAGCATTGGAAGGATTGTCAAAACTCAGCAAGAGCTGAAGGAAGCAGTGCTTCCAAATGTGGCGCAGCACTTTATGGACTACTCATGGCTGTGCCAAAGAGCAGTTCTTGCCCCAAGGAACGAAGATGTCAGCGTCATGAATAAGCAACTTTTACAAGAATTACCTGATAGTATTTAAATTTACAAATCTATTGACACTAAATGTGATATCAACGAGGTTTTTAACTACACAACAGAGTTTCTGAACACATTGGAGCCACCTCGAGTACCTTCACATACATTAGAGCTAAGGATTGTGCCACCAATAATTCTTCTCAGGAATCTTCATCCACCTTCACTTTGCAATGTAACAAGACTCAGTGTTAAGAAACTGATGCCGAATATTATTGAAGCCACAATTATGACTGGACATGCTTCAAGTGACAACGTTTTCATTCCTAGAATCCATATCATCCCTTCTGATTTCACATTCCAATTTAAACGCCTTCAGATCCCTGTTCATTTAAGTTTCGCCATGAGCATCAAAAAAGCACAAGGACATTCCTTAAGTTGTAGAACTCGATCTTCTTAAGTCCTCTTTGTCTCATTTTCTATGTGCTGGGTTTTACAAGAGTTGGAAAGCCTACAATCTGTACATTCGAGCTATAAACGAAAGAACAGCGAATATTGTGTATCCCGAAGCTCTCTAACGAAACATTTCAAGCAAGGAAAGATAGCATCTGTGCTGTGAATTCTTAAAAAATATTTTTCTCTTTCAATGTTTCCAGGATCCATTAGGAGGAAGAATTAAGGCGACATACCCGTGTCATGTCGGGTTTTGGTGGGACTCATTTTTAAAATTAAGTTTTCCTCTTTCATGATCTCAGGTTCTGAGAACAAATATAATAATAATCAGGTCATGGGTAACGACGTTTGGGTACTTCTAGTTAAATAAATATTAAAGATAAACAGAATTTCATTTATGCAAAACGTAAGATCATCGACTGCAGAGAAATGCGAGACTCATTTCAATACGAAACTCAAACTAATATTAAAAATCAAATAAGGAACTTAAAATATTTTTAACAAAATTATTAAAGAAAAATTCTCAAACAGCTTGAGAATTCACAGTAATTTTGGAATGAGTAATAAATCGTGAGGTTTTCCTTTTAAAATTTAATTTATACAAAACAACTGCAACAAATTAATGAAACATGTACACAACGTTGTTGCTTACTACTTCCTCACACCGTTAATATGTAATTAATTCGATATTTCGCGATTGAAATCTGTAGTTTTGATTCAAATAATTTGTCTACCGAAGTCCTCAATTCCACTTTATTATCGGTTGATACATCGCTGAAATGCTTCGAAAATGATGAAAATTTGATGGTGCCAAGTCTGGAGAGAATGGAGGATGAGGTAGCATTTCCTATCTCGAATTGCGATTTTGATTTGATTAGGAATGTGAGGCTGGATTTCGTCTTGTTGCAGAAGACCGACATAGCGCCTGATCGGCTTTTTTTGTTAAATTGTTACGTTGAGTCAGTGTTGTTGTTAAGAAAAGAACTCAGCGTTGATAATTTGTTGAGCTCAATTAGCTCGAAATGAATTATGCCTTTCCGGTCCCACAGACAATATGATCTTCTGCGAATGAAGGTCTTATTTTGCTTGCGGAACATATGTTTGTCACTGGTCAGCCATTCTCTTCGCTGTTTCATATTGACGTAAAACCGATCCATTAAAGTGGCATCGATCATGAAATAATTATTTTTGTTGTTTTCGCGTTGAATTTTGCAGCTCTTTTCTGTGTGGAACACAAGTACTAAAATTCTGAACATTGTTCATTGAATACAGGGCCGGCCTTATGAGTTGCGGGGACCAATTGGAAATAAATTTGGTTCATAATTTTTTTAATCATCTCAGGATTTAGAGTTAAGAAAAAAACAGCAGGAGTATTCTCCCCTCGACTTTCTCATATACTAACACAATACAGTTGTATATTAAAAAGAAAATCGAGTTTGCATTTTGGATGCCTTACTTTCTGCCAGCTAAAATCAAAATTTGATATAGATCAATAAATTTGGTGACCAGACAATATACCAAATTTCATTAATTTAGTTTGTAGCGTTTTTGAGTTATAGTGTACCATCCTATACCCACGAAAAGACAGACCAACAGACTGTCACCTCTTTAACGGATTCCGCACAAACTTTTATAGGTATGTACAATTAATGAGAATACTGGGAATAAAACCATTTGATAAATTTAATCCTTATATCTCTTTGCGTTTTTGAGTTGCTGTGTTCACATGAAAGCGGACAGACAGACTTCCCATTGACGGATTTCGTTCGAAATTTGAAAGAAAGCTGCAATTTTGTTGTTATGACTACAGATCGAATTTCATTCTTCTGGCTTTTGAATGATGGCGTTATAGATAGACAGAACAATTTTATTGCAAAAAATGTTTTTTGTTTTATTTTCGAATTCAGGGAGACCTAAAACGTGGTATGGAGATTTATTCAAATCTCGAGTTCGAATTTTATGTAGATTACGATATCTTCTTTTTCAAAACGAGAAAATCTAAAAACAGTCGCTCTCTTAAATTTTGAGATTTAGTTATGCAGATTTGACCGGAGAGTATGTAGCATTCTAGCGCGGGGCCCAATTGGAAACAATTGGTCCAATCGGCTAAAGGCCGGCACTGATTGAATCAAGATTGTTGATACAGATTTTTATCCAATACATCTGTTCTGCCAATTCTCTGGTAATTTGAGATGTATTTTTTTTTTTGAAGAAGTCTGTTCAATCACTATTCGCCGAAGTCAGTTGGTCGACTGATGTGTAATTTGTATTTTAAGTTTGAAATTCCCATTTTTGAAACCCCAAACTCAAAGGGGATGGCAATATTTTAGGGCATTGCTACTTCATTATCAACAGGAAAACACTCAAGAGCCTCAATTAAGTGCAAAAAGCAAACGGTGTCGAAACTATTCGGTTTTCTTCACGTGATAAACATGCATAAAAAACAAGAACTGAAAAAAAATTAAATATACTATTTTGCAGACCATTGAATTCTCTTTCAAATAATATAAAACATTCTGCCAATGCTTTTTATTTCTGCATGTATTTCAAAATTAAAAAAAAGCATGAATCATTGTTCAATCCAATATAAACTGTTAATAGCCAGTTGAATTCGAAGTTTCTCTTTAAAGACTTGCACCGATCAATTAAAAAATATATAATATATTCTAGAATGACGAAATTCCCTCAAGACTTTATTTGATTAGAAAGATTTTTTTCTATATGTACTTCCATTACTTATCGAAAAGGACAACAAAACTGTCTGTTTATGAAATTGATTTCAATCTTTCAAATTCACTTATCTGTCAGAAACTTTCCACTATTCTCCATTTTACTGACTCCATTTCTTCTGAATTATATGCAGCGAAATCAATTGATTTAATCATATTAAAAGGCTAACTCAGCAAAGAATATCTAAATACGATACTTCAATAATCTTGATACGATTTTTCGATAATCTTGAAATTTTAAATTATTGAAAGAGTATTTGGTGAAATTACTTTAAAAAATCCAATCAACTATTATACAAGAAACGATTTCAAAAATAAGAAAATGTAGATTCGAATTTCTTAATATATGATATTTTTCTGTTCCTAGGGGATGAAAACAGCATAGTCTCTAGCGTCCTTCGGTCTGTGCAGCAGCTGTCTGTTTTACTTTACCTAAACTTATGTTCGATAGTAATAGTAGAAGAGGAATTTGAACATTGAATATGTCAGAAGATTGGGTAAAAGAGGCTTCCAAGCCTTTGCTTTTGTTTTTTCATCTTACAGGGTTTCAAACATTGGAGTGCCCACGATATTTCCGTAGATATAAATTATGTCACCTAGCATGGAATATACCAAGAATATTGTTTTTCCTTATTCTAATACTTACAGTTATAATTGAAATGGCGTTTTTGGAGTTCCTTCGAGATATAAAATTACAACTGGTTATAGTCATTGGAACAGTGCTTCAGATGTCAGCACATTTGTCTCTGTTTCGATCTCGACGTAATATAAAAGTCCTGCTTACAAAGCTTTCTACCATCTCCCAGAAGATTCATTCAGCTGGAAATATCAAACCTTTTGTCATTATATATTGTTGTATTATGGTAGGATTGTACTTAATTTTAGATATCTCTTATTTCAGTTCCGAATTACAAGCTTTATACAAACGCAGAGTATTTGCATCAATCCTGATATCTGAAGAATTAAAATGGTATGCTTCATGCGCAATCGATATTTTCTTTATATTAAGTAATCTATCATTGAATCTTCCATCCATTTGTTTTTCAAGCTATTATTATTTCGTGTGTCTTTGTATGAACAAGATTCTGTCTGAATTTGTTTCAAAGTCTAAAAGTTTATTTGGACAACATAGTAGTCAGAATATAGAGAAGATTTACGAAGAAGTAACAGATGTCATGACTTTCGCGGATAATTTTCTTTCTTACTATGCATTCACTTTTGTTTTGATAAGTTTGAACGGACTCTTCTGGTTCTCTTATAATTTTGTGTCTTTTATACAGAAAGATTACTATTATTACGTATTAAGTATTTCTGGAGTAGTATACTATTTGCTCTTACTGCTGTCAGTAATGCTACCCGCCGCTGCTGCAAATGAATCCGCAGAGATGGCGAAAAACACCATAAATTTTATGGGAAGTTGTGTTACTCATTCCTGCAGAGATCTCGAGATGTATTTACGCCAAAGATTGAAGCCAAGAGTTGTTTTGACCTTGTGGAAGATCTACAAAATTGACAAATCTCTCCTCATCAGTTCACTTGGTACTCTTTTGACATATGGATTGCTTTTGGGAACTTTAGGAAGTATTAATAATCAAAACTATATCTCCTCATGAATAAAGGATGAATATAACTATAATACCGGAATTTTAAAGTTGTTGATTAATTCATAATTCTGACAGATTTTTAAAATGATAGAGCAAAACTTAAAATTAATTCATTGCAGCTTTAACTTTTGTCACACTACACACTTTCGTCCGATTGTCAAGCTCTATCAATTTTTTATTTAGCAAGTGCTGAGCAAATAACGCGGAATCATCTTCAATCATGCGTGGGTATCAATTACGCCACTTCTGAAGGAATGCTCTTATGGAAGATTATTATGAAATTGTGCAACTATGACAAAGCAAATCGCATTAATTCCGGACAGATTCAGTGCTCTCTTGAGACATTTTTCGGTTTTTCTACCTTTCTCTACACAGATATCTAGTGGATTTCAAGTAATTACACGAACTAGGAATTTTATTATCAGTTGGAAGAGTAGAATTAATTATAATGCAGAAGACATGTGGAATTGTTACAACAGGTTCAGATGTAACCTTAACACAAATCACAGCTTTCTCTTTAAGCTTAACCATCTTTTGGGCCGTGCTTTCAAGCGGAAAGACCGCGAAACGGAATTATTACACAATCACGCAATTTAAACAAGCGTCTTCTAGCTTTCAATTTACTCGTTAAAGAATATTTTATATCAAACGTAAAATCCTACGTTGGCTCCTCTACATTATTTTAAACCATCTTGTTCTCTATACGAACTAGATTCAATCATAATGTGGATTTACCTTCTATATTTACGTATCGTTTAAGACTGCACTTTCAGTTTTTATGTAGTGTTCCAGAATTCTATCGGTAACTCACTGTATTTTTTTATAGAAGTCTGAACAAAAGTTTTGCTAACTATAAAACAAAGAAGTCTTTCTGTTCGAGAATTACCATGTTAGTTTTTTTTTGTTGTATCAATGGTAAAAGTAAATTGTTAGTTATAAGTAAATAGTTATTATTGATATAAGTAAAACATTTCGCTTTTTTTTCTGTATCTCGAATTGTAATTCAGTTTTTTGTAAGAAATTGTATTATAAAGAAATAATAATTTAATTTAAATGTTATATTCAGAAAATTGCTTGAATTTTTTGTGCGTCTTCTTAAGGAATGAAATAAAATTATTTTATTTATGTGTAATTATGCAAATTAATTATATTTGATAAAGATTTTATAATATTGGAGATATGGAAATATTCAATTCGAAGGAAAGAAGGAACTTTTGTAGGAGGGACACGCCGAACTTGAACCGGCGCGGCGCCTTTATTGGACAGGTATCTTAAATTCAATTCTATTAAATATTTGGGGCGTAAAATAGGCAAATTATATTTTAACAATATAAATAGGGCGTATCAAATTATTTATAAAAGAATGTACTAGAGAGTTAGATAAGTGTTTTGATTTAGATATCATTAATTAAATTGCTTAACAAAAGACTAATAGTCCATACTCTATTTTAAAGTAAACAAAGGAATAGCCTATTATATCCTTAGATAGGGAACTTTTTTGGTTAAAATTTACTCTAATAATTTTATTAAAATAATTTGAAGATAATGTTATGAGATTTTTTTTTCTAAGAGATGTTCGGTTTGGACCAAAACAGTTACCTACATCAGTCTGTTTAAATCAATGGGACTATTATTTCAAACTATAGGAACAGCCCATAAAGCAGTAGCTGTTACCAGTAGCTCCCTTAAATTGGAAGTGGAACGAGACAAAGTAAAAAATAAAAAAATCATAATAGGGCATTAAAGAATTTGTAATTTCGAAAAGAAAAAAATAATGTTACGTAGTTTCGTATCATATGTGAGGAAACAAAGATAGAAGAACTGATACAGTGCATAAAATGATATACTTGGGTTCATACATTGTGGGCATGTGGGAGTTTGAGAATCAAAAATTATTTTTACTTTAATTGTGCTTAAAGAAATTGGTGATTCAATTTGAGACACTAATGGTCCAATCTGGGCAGAAACTTCCTTAATTGGACAGATAACACAATTATTTCAGCTGTTTTTATCCTTTCTTCTTTAAAGTGAATTTCATGAAGAAGTTAATATGGTTTTAAAGAGAAATGAACTGCAAAAAAAGTTACAACTGCTTAATTATTAAATTTATTTCTCTATGACTGTGCAATAAAAAAGCCTAGGTGGTCCAAATTCTGCACTCTTTTTTCTATATTTGTAAATTTTTAAAAATAATATTGTAATTATTATGTGAACTAACATTACGACTGTTCCAGTAGATTTTAAAACCATCGCACGCCACTTATATGTTCATGTGGAAAAACTGTTCTCAGAGGGGGTACGCTTAATTAAAAAGAAATGTTCCTAACATAGGTAAATAATTATTAAATGCAAAACATTTTCTTATTCTTGATCTGGGTTTAAGTAATTGATCGACATCAGTCTGAGAGTGAAACCCAAACATTTTAAGATTTCTATGCATAACTTTTGTGTATAAAATGATTTAAATTTACTCTGCCATCATGAGCGATTAAAATAGTGTATTCTACAAACAAAAGAGGGCAGCACGAGTTTGATAATGAACCTCTTGCAGTCGCTCGTGCAAAAGTTTGTCTTGAATTGTATCTTTGAGAGATACGAGGTTAGGATTTTTAGCAACAAAGACTGTTATCTCCTATTTCCAAAAAATATTTATTCCAAAATTCGGTTAAATCTGCTTAAAAATTAAGTAAAATTTCCATCAGTAGATGTTCTAGAAGAATTGCCGATCCAATTCGGTCAGGACAATCAGGAAAGCTCTGTCTTAAAAATCTTCGTTATATTTTTAATTAATCAAACACTAAGCGAAATTTTCGGGTTTTTTCGTTAATAACTCCGGAATACTTTATTGTACGCAAAAAGTTTTTGAACCTTTTTAAAATTTTAAAAATTATATCTCTTTCTAGTGATATTGGTCTGATATCATGCACATTTTCTTCTAAGTATAAGAAATGTTTCAAAATAATATTCTAAATGCAATTTTTATTAAAAATTTCCATATCAGTTCGATAAACATGTGGTTTTCCCTATACATTAACAATTTTTCCTACATTATGTCTTGAGTAAAGGCTGCTCATCATTTACGATTCACTTTGAAAATTCTTAAATTGAAAACTACTGGACCAAACTTAGAAATATTATAAAGAAAGCAATTGCGTTTTGTTTTCCTGCATAAAAATGGAATAGTCCGTAAATGTCAGTGAATGGCATCTTTCATATCTCTGACAGTGTTATGATGTGATCACGATAGGCGGTCCTTTCCAAATAAATCGGAGGTCAAGAATCACATGAGCTGTGTCTAGTGATCGAGATGGTCGTGAAATGGGAGGGTATTATCACTAATATTGTCATATCTGATAGTTTTTTGATGTAATCTTGATTAATTGCGCTTTTGAAATAAACCCAAAGTCAAGAATCGCATTGGTTGGGTTTCGTGATCGAGGTAGATGTGAAACAGGAGAATGTCGTCGTCTCCGAAATGTTGATCAAGTAACCTTTACAGATGATAAGTCCTTTGAAAAAGCATCTAAACCAGTGATGTGTTTAAACTACGGCCCGCTTAGAGGTAATATCTGGCCAACCGAGGTAATAGTATAATAATTAAAGATAATAGTATTATAGGTAAATCCCGGGTCAAACTAGATATTGTGTACTTTTTAGAAATGCAGTGACAGTTTTACTCATCGCTTTTTTTGGCTTGGCTTTAAAAGGAATTTCACATACACAGTCTAAGCAATCCTTATAGATCTCTAAAAGCTAAAATCGAATAAGAATGTGGCAGAGCACCATATCTATAAGGATATCTTCCTATTGATATTTTATTATATCATTTTCAATCTTTCCAATAGTAACTCTCGTTTTTTGTTTTTTTAAAGTGATTTTATACATCGAAATCCTTCATTATAGAGGCTTTTGGTAATTTATTTCAAAGTGACGGATTTAAATGGAATAAAATTACTTTCTACCTTAATATATTTGAATTTATAAAAAAGTCACTTTGCTCGCTGTGATTTAGTTTTTATTAGTTTATTGGATAATTTTTTAACGGGTCTTTTAGCTGTTCTAAAAATGTTTAACCCTATCGATACGGGAAGGTCCGAAACGTCCCTTCAAGCAAAAGACGGCAGCCGTCCGAAACGTCCAAATATCACTGTGCATTTTCGTTAAGTGTGATTGATTTCAAACCCTCGGCGTACGCTTTCTTCCTTAGCGTGGCTCCTCCAGATGGGTTAGGGTAAAGGGGGGCGGTGTCTTAAAATTCGGACAGTGGTCATTGTGGTTTTTGAGGGGGGGGGAGTGAATTTCCCTTACCATTGAAAGAGGAGCTTGGGCGTTCCCGTATTTTGAGGTCACTCTATTCTAATAGTCTTAGGAATCAGAGGGTTAATGAAATATAAAAGCCGGAATATATGTCTAAATATGAATCACATTTCATTTTTATTTTCACCTTTAATTACAGAGAAACAATTAAGAAAAAATTTCAGAAAATATAATGAGCAAGATACATTAAATGTAATTAAATAAATACTAAAAGTAAACAAAATTTCTTTTATGCAAAGAGTATGATCATCGACAGCAGATAAATACGAAACTCAAAATAATTTTAAGCGAATATTACGGAAAAATTCTCAAATATCTTGAAAATTCACAGTAATATTGGATTGAGTAATGAATCATGAATGCTTTTGTTTTGGAATTTAATTTAAACAAAACAACTGCAGCAAATTAATGAAGAATATACCCTCAGTTATTGTTTACTACTTCCTGATATCTTTAATAAGGTCTTCGATGACTTGCGATGGAAATCTCTATGTTTGACTCAAAGAATTTGTCTACCCAAGCCCTTAATTCCAAGCTATTATTGACTGATACACCGCTCAAATCTTCCGAAAGCGATGGGAAGAGATAAAAATCTAAAGGTACCAAATCCGAAGAGCACGAAAGATGAGGCAATACTTCCCATATTGAATAGTAGGTTTGGTCATATTGATAATGTTAGAACGGACGTCGTCGTGTTGCAGAAGAACGCCATTGCTCCTGTTTTGTCTTTTTTGCTGAATTGCTTCGTGAAGTCGATGTAGTCGTTCAGAATAGAACTCCGCGTTATTTATTTGTAGGGCTCAATAGGAATTATACCTTTCCAGTTCAATATGATGTTTTGAGAATGAAGGTCTTGTTTTGCTTGCGGAACATTTGTTTGTCACTGGTGAGCCATTCTCTTCGCTGTTTCACTTTGACGTAAAGTCGATCGATCAAACCGGCATCGATTATGAAGTGTTGATTTTTGTTATTTTCTTGTTGATATTTGTAACCATTTTTTGTGTGGCTCACAAGCGCCGAGATTCTGAACATTGCCCATTGAATAAAAATAGCTCACCGGGATTTTTTTATTCTATACATCTGTTCTGCCAATTCTCTGGTAATTTGAAATGCATTTTTTTAAGAAATCTGTTCAATCGCTATTCGCCGAAGTCAGTTGGTCGACTGATGTGTAATTTGTATTTTATTACGTTGGCTGCCGCTGACGCTATTGAACTCATCTCTGTGACTCACACCTACTATATAATCAGATGGCTCCTTTTCTGCTATATTTAACAGATAGTATAGGAGAACGCATCTAATTAGATAGGAAGTTCGAATCTTTCTCTCACGTGCTTGCGCGGAAACGGCAGCGAATGTGTTAAGTTCGAAATTCCCATTTTTGAAGCCCAAAACTCAACGATGGTGGCAGTATTTTGAAGCATTGCTTCTTCTTCGTAAACAGCAAAATTCTCACGAGCCTCAATTAAATGCTAAAAGTAATCTCTGTAGAAAATGTTCAGTTTTATCTATGTGGTAAACCATTCTTATGATCTAAAAACACTCATAGAAAACAGCAACAACAGCAAAATCAAAATATACTATGGTTTGTTGACAATTAAATTCTTTTTCAACTAATATAAACTATTCTGCCAATGCTTTTTATTTCTACGTGCATTTTAAAATTAAACAAACAACATGAATCCTTGCTCAACTCAATATAATCAAATAATAGTCAATCGAATTCTAAGTGTCACTTAAAAGACTTGCACCGATGAATTAAAAAAAATGGAAAAACAACTCTAGAATAATGAAGTCAAGCTTATGGGAAGCTGCATTCCACACTCCTGCAGAGATTTAGAGATGTATTTATGCCAAAGATTGAAGCCAAAAGTTGTGATAACCTTGTGGAATATCTACAAAATCGATAAATCTCTTCTTATCAGTTCACTTGGTACTCTTTTGACGTATGGAATACTTTTGGGAACTTTAGGAAGTGTTCACAACTAATACTATATGGCTTCACATGAATGTATAAATAAAAGATACAGGTTTGCTATCATTAAAGTTTGTTGATGAAGAAACTCGACAGCCAGTTGCATGGGGTCGCGGTGACCACGTGGTAAAGTGTCGACCTCGGAACCGAAGAGCTCAAGGCTCGAAATCCGGTTCCACTAAAGATCTGTCGTTTATTGCACTTGTTGCAGTTTTAATCATACACAGGGCGTGAATGGCCTCCCGCTGGCGTGGTGCAGAAATTTGAAGAAGAGGTGGCAGCCCAGGTGTCGTCCTTTTCATCTGACTGCAGATCAAAACTGCGAGGTCCGTCCCAAAATAGCCTTCGTGTTGGTTCAAAACGGAATGGTAATATAACTAAACTAAGCCGGTTCTATAGCTCGAAACGAAAGAAACTTTCAAAAGTACATGAATTAAAAATGTTTTATGGAAGTCATATGGAAATGGGTTTCTTGTCCTTTCCTTCATTTTATGAGGGGATATTAGTGATCGCAAAGATCATAACTGTATCATATTAATCAAGTATAGACAAGAGACGTTTGAAATCAAACCCAGAAATGGTCGATTGGTAGCTATAATCTGAAGTGATTATAACAGAATGTAGAGGAGAATTCAACCCATAGAATTGAACACTTACCGAAATGCCCTTTTCCATGTCCAGCATTATATAAGCTGCAAAAACGTATAGAGAGCTTACTCATTACCCACCGGATGTTTGGATTTACAAACGAATTGTGCCATGTGAGGAGAAGTGGATATACCCACCAGATAATCGGAAAAAATGGTTACCCTATTAGCGCAAGTTGACCTACAATATTCATACGATATCTTTATCATGTTGTGCGGCATCGGAATATCGTATCAACATCGTGAAGATATCGCAGAATATCTTGTGCTAATAGGGTAGGTGTGGATCAAATAGCCGAACCAGTTACACAACGATGACGGTTTTAACAAAAATTTCTGACCAGTGTTGTAATTTTGAGCAGGCCTTTCACTTAGAAATTCTACCAGATGCTCAGTGTATTTCCTCTGCTCTCTTGTGTGAATAAATGAACAGAATGTATGTTGGTTAGAAAAATAAATACCCTCGTTATATCAATCAAGAGAGAGAACTTTCCTCTAGCAGGAGAATTTTAGACAATGTTTAATTTTGCTAAGTTTCGATTTTGACAATGAAAACTTAGCGTCTCGAATAACATACATAAATTAGAGGAGTTTGCAAGAATGGAACTTTTACCACTTCGACCGAACTGGTTCGAATCTTTCTGACCCGTCTATTACATTTAATATAAAGGGAGGTAATTTTCAATAAGTGAAATTTCCCACTGTAAAAAGGATATTGAAATTCCGAGAAAGGAACAGATTGTGATTGAGCCTGAGTGTGACCTTAAATTGTTCTTTGAATTTTCTTTAGTTAAGTTTCCCTAGAAGATATACAGCTAAATTACTAGAATACTTGTTTTCTGAATTAATCAATTATTGTTTTAATTGATTTTAATTACAGATTTACTTCTGTGTTTTTGCCTTCAAAAATTTCATCTACGTGCAAGCATTTGAAAAATATTTTCTAGATAATAATGTGTTAGAAGCAGGTTCAATATTGAAATAGATTGATCATTAATTAAAAAAAACCACTAACTACATCGTGCTTTTCATAAAATCGGGAAATGAAATTCGCTTACATTTGAAATAAAGAACATTAAAAAGAAATATTGCAAATGCTTCCTTTAAAGTCTTAGGAATACCTAAATATTCCGTGTTACTCCTTGGATTTGTAGGTGTTATATAATTCATAGTTTATCGGGCAACTTCAATGAATTCACCATCTTAAAGCAGAAATATTTAAATCCCAATGATAGCATAAAAACATTTTAATTTTTAAAAATGAGAGTTGAATGATTATATTTCTAGAAAAGCAAAAATGCAGGACATAAAATAAACATATTCATAACGTGTCAACTAAATGAAACCTACTTCTTTTACCAATGGACAAATCTCATCTAGTAGAAGTAAAAAATGAAAATGTAATAATATAGATACGTTATCAATTTTATTTGACAATGTACAGCTTTCTATTCGTAGTATCATAAGATAATAAGAAAATATAATGTAAAAGATTTTAGATTTGTGCACTGAATCGAAATGTAAAGTTTCAATCCATCATTTTGTTTGTTATTTTATGCAACAACAAATTTATTTTATTGACACGGAATGGTCTGAATGACTAATGGAGCTTAATTTAATCATGTGTAATAGCTGTTCATTTTTGTTAAAAATTGTTAGATAGATGAAGCAAACAAATTAATTCCAAATTATTACGTACACACATGGAAGTAAGTATTCATATCATGAGTGTTCCACGAAAATATTATAATGTTTAAAAGAATAATTGATCGGATCAGCACCGGTTCTTTTATTTTGTAAATTCAGTAATTTGTGAATAACCTTCCATCAATAAAATATAATATTTACAAATGATTTTTTGTTGAGGAGTTTATACATGAAGGGAAACGTTTCTGTTATTTCTTGCAACATGAATGTACCAGCACACATCTTAGAAAATTTTTTTGTCCTATATTATTTCTTTTATATCTTACTGGTGTAACAAAGATGCCGCGTCCAAAGTTTTCCCGAAAGAGGGTCGGCTGTTGCTCAGAAAGAAAACTGTTTTTGCTTTTGTTGTTCCTCTCAATAACTTTGAAAATACTCTGAAAACACTGCATTCCTAGGCGAAATAAAACAACAAGCAGTTATAGTTACAGTAACTTTCCTTCAAATTTCTGCTAATACAGTGGCTCCCAAAAGTGTTCGTACACTTACGATTTTCAATGAAATAGGGCTCTATCCATTAATTAAAATTAATATTTCAGCATAGGTATTTAATAATACGATCTATAATCTATTCTTAACAAAACTACATGAAAGATTTTAAAAACTTGGTAAAACTTTATTTTTAAGAAATATATAATTAAAAAGTAACACAAATTTTATATCACAGAAGTCTTCGTACACTTTAAAAAAATGGCTATTTATTATATTATATTTATTATTTGAAAATGACACATAGTCGTAAAAAAACAACAATCAGCATTCGAAAATTGATTATTTTTCATCATAGTAGTGGTAAATCAGTTCGGAATATCGCTAAATTAGTTAATTTACCCCATTCTACAGTGCAGTATGTGATAAAATGCTTTAAAGAAGAAAATCGGATCGAAAACAATGGAAAAATCTAAATACTCGTGCGAACAAGTTGAAATTTTGAATGGGCTTATAAAATAGCTCTTTGCATTGATAACTACTAAAATTTTTAAATATTGCTACTCAATAATTTTTAAGCATCTGTTGTGTAATATTTTGTTTGAATTACAACACAGTGAGTTACATAGTGAACTTGAGAATTCTCTGGAATACAAATTTCCAGAATGGTGGCGAATAACGTCAAATCTTCGCTAAGTAGAGGCGGCGCCACCCTTGAACTCTAGATAGATCGCGAAGAATCAAGAGACACCACCCCCTGGCCCATTCAGCAAGGCAAATGACGGAGATTGGACCCCGAGATATTTAAAGTTGTGGAGATAAGAAACAAAAGCTGAGAAGAATGTAACAAGAATCGAAGTGGGTTGTTGGGAGAAACCTTAAGTGGCCGATTTCTCTGAATGGCTTGATGGTGACGATGTTATCCAAGTGACGGTGGCTGCCTGGTAAATTAAAAGATCTTATTGAGACCATATGTGGTGAGTGAAGAAGGCAATTTTGTGACGTGGTTTTATTAGTACTTTTGATTGGAAACTACAAGTGCATATATTTTAATGAATACTGAACTGGGATTGAGTGACGTCGCCTGGTGAGTTTGAAATACATTTGATTGTATCGAATATCTAGAGACAATTGCAGACTGTTTATTAGAGACTGTTTTAATTAATTTTATGTGATCCTACTCTTCCTGGGCTTATTTTGTTTAATGCTAAATTTATAATTACATATCTATACTGTAAATAAAGTTTAATGTTATATTTTTCAAATTAATATTGTCTTTCTTTGTGTCGCATTCTGAGTGTTAAATTGATCACATTAATAAAAATAACTATTAGACAAAGGTCGAACCTAGGATTACTAATTAGGTTAATTGCATTTAATAAACCTATTTGAATTAAAACTAAATCTAATCATAACACATCAAATTTGATAAAATATTTACTTTTCTCAAAATTGTTTTAGAATCAAAAGTATAAGGCCAGAATATGCAGAATACTACATGCTATTACAACAAAAAAAATATTATAGGTTAAAAACTATATCATTTCCCACGATATCAATAAAAAAATATAAATTTTACTTTAATATTAGAGATTCAAAATTTTATTTACTTTCAATTTCGAAGCGAATAGAGCTAGGATGATGAAATTTGGTATTCGAGCATAAATTTTGATACAGTTTTTTAGGTCTTTGACAAAGATATGTGTTGCTATTGGAAATTGTGAAGTTAGAGAAATTATAAATATGTACATGACCCCTTATTAAACTTTTTGGCATGAAATCTTTGACTGCATGTTATTTCCTGAAAATCGGTAGCTTTAGTTTTAATACCCAATGAAAGACGGATGAATAACTGTAGGTGACTCCTTTTTTTCAAGCGACTGTACAAATTTTATGTAAATACATCATCAAGAAAATCATAAATCAAGAAAAGACAACTAGCTAAAAGGCTGCTGTCGTCAATTTTTGAACACGGGAAGGAAAAAAACAATCGTCAAGGTCGTAAACCTATGGAAAATAGCATAGTGGCTGGGAAAAGTCGGATTTTCAACCAAACCAAATTCCGGTAGTTCGTGCGCCGATTCTAAAGCGGGAACCTTTGCGAGGCTTGTCGGCACATCAAAGAGTTTGACTGAATCGAGACCCTGCTAAGAGGGTTGTAAAGAGGGGGAAAGGAAATCGCTCTTCCCTACTACCAGCGCACTTTGGAACTTCAAATGAATGGACGTTCCTGATTTTTCGACTTGAATGGGTGGAAAAAAAACAGTGTTGGGACAAATGGATAGAATGGAGTATAGATGAATTGCCGGCTTGATCTTGAACCCACTTCTCCAAACACCAAAACAGCGTGAGGATGTATGTATTGAAGCTAGCCAGTAAAAATTATCATGTAAACACGCACACAAAATTTGAGAGATTAACAATAACTTAGACAGTTGAACGCTTAATTTTCCTTAAAAGACTTGAGAAGATGAAAGAAAAATTTTCTTATTTTCGGAAGCCACCTGAAAAAGCGGAATATCGTACAAAGGAAAATAGCCAAATCAAATCCATTTTTTTCATAAGAACTTTGTTTACTTAAGAAAACCATAAAAACCAGTACATTTTCAATTATTGATTCAATTTCCGAATTTATGTATATTTCAAAGCCTATCAAATCGACTCTTAATTTCTGAGTTTCCCAATTTATTTGAATGTTATGAATGAAGAGCGATTGACTTAATCAGTAGGTAAAGTTAAGCAATAATACATACTTATTTATCATAATTCCAATAAAAACCAATTTCCACATTTGATTGATGAGAGGATTGAAACTACATTTTCATTAATGAAAAAATCACTAGTCACAAAATTTTCGAATTCATCCAAACGATATGAAGCAACAATGAACAATTCAATCAAGTTAAAAGGCAAATTTAAGCGATTGTAGCCATAATCATAAATTTTGACAGTTATTTGTAGAACAAAGAAATTTGCCATTAATCTTATATTTTCAAAAATATGAGATTGCAGTTATATTGTAAAAAAAGGAAATCGGACAACTATTCTGGAAAATAATTTCTAAAAAATATATTGTGGTTTTGAACTGCTTAATCTGTCATATTTTTCTGTTGCCATGGACTCAAAAACAGACATATTAACTATCACCTTTCAGTCTTCAGTAGCCTACAGTTATGCTATACCTAAACAAGGATTTGATAGTGTCAGTAAAAGGAGAGTACTGTTCACTCTGTTTGAACATGCCGCAAAATTGGTTAAAAGAGGCTTCCAGCCTTGTGCTTTTGCTTTTTCACCTCACAGGGTTTCAAACATTGGAGTGCCCACAATATTTACGTAGATATAAATTATGTCACCTAGCATGGAATATACCAAGAATATTGTTTTTCCTTTCGTTAATACTTACCATTATAATGGAAATAGCGGTTTTTGGGTTCCTTAGCGATATAAAATTACAATTGGTTATAGTTATTGGAACAGTGCTTCAGATGTCAACATATTTATCACTATTTCGATCTCGACGTCATATAAAAATGCTGTTAACAAAGCTTTCTAACGTTTACCAGAAGGTTCATTCCACTGGAAACATTAAACCTTTTTTCGTCATATATTGCTGTATTATGGTTGGATTAAACTTAATTTCAGAAATCGCTTATTTGAGTTCTGAAATACAAGCCTCATACAAACGCGGAGTATTTGCATCAACCCTGATACCTGAAGAATTAAAATGGTATGCTTCATGCGCAATCGATATTTCAGTTATATTATCATTTCTATCGTTTGCCCTTACATCCATGTGTTTTTCAAGCTATTATTTTTTCGTATGTTTTTGCATGAAAAAGATTCTGTATGAATTTCTTTCAAAGTCGCAAGTGGACATTATAATCATCAGAAGGTACTGAAAATCTACAAAGAAATAACAGAAGCCATGGTTTATGGGGATCATTTTCTGTCTTACTATGCATTCGTTTTTGTACTGATAAGTCTGGGTGGAATAT
>BGPR01000130.1:1206010-1217017 GCA_013235015.1 Araneus ventricosus
GATGACCTTATGGAAGATCTACAAAATCGACAAATCTCTTCTTATCAGTGCACTTGGTACGCTTTTGGCGTATGGAATACTTTTGGGAACTTTAGGAAGTGTTAACTAACAAAAAAATATGTCCTCAGTTGAATGTATGATTAATGGGTGAATATAACTATTAATCCGGAATTTTTAATGTGTGTTTTATTTAATAATTCTGACAGAGCAAATATGAAATGACAAAGAAAAATTTAAAATTCATACACCTCAGCCTTACCAGAAAATTACCTTTTGTTACAATACACACATACGTCCGATTTTTAAGTTCTTTAAATTTTTGAATCTGCACATCTTAAACAATCCTAGTATGCAAGATTATTATAAAATTGTGTCACAAAGACAAAGCAAATCCTATCGAATTCCCGACAGATTCGGCATTCTCTTTCGACATTTTTCGGTTTTTCTGACTATTATCAGCACAGAGACTTAGTGGTTTTAAATTTATTATACCAGCTAGGAATCATTTAACTGAAGACATGTTAAATTGTTGCTACAGATTCACTTAAAATCTAATTACAAATCACAGAATGTTTTTTCTTTGAGCATAATCATCTTCTCAACTATGCTTTCAAGCTGAAAGACCGCTAAACGAAAAGACTCGAATTACACAATCACGCAATTTTAGCCAGCGTCTTAGCACTTTCAATTTTGTCGTGAAAGAATATTTCATCTAACGTAAAATCCTACGTTAGCTCCGTTGATTACCTTACTCTATTTTAAATAATCTTGTTTTATATATGAACTAGATTTAGTCATAAATAATATTATTTATCTCTTTGATCTACTTAGCATTTTATAATGCACTTTCAGATTTTTGGTGTTCTAAAATTCTATCTGTAACTGGATGTTATTTTATGGAAGCTTGATGAAAGGTTTAGCTAACTGTAAAAGACAGAAGACTTTCTGTTAGAGAATTACCATGTTTGCTATTTGTTGTATGATTTGTAAAAGTTAATTACTTGATATAAATAAATGATGATGATTGAATATACGTAAAATGTTTCGCTTTTTATTTCTTTTTTTGAATTTTTAAATTTCATCTTCAAGTAGAATTCAATTTGTTGTAAGAAACTATATTATAATAAATTATCATTTAATTATAAAGAATTTCTAATAAAAAAGCATAAAATGAAATGATTTTATTTTTGTGTAACTACGGAAATAATTTTATTAAAAATCTTAGTATATTCAGTTTTTCGACATATTTTCAAATACTTCGAAAGAAAAAAGTGACCACTTTAGGCGAGAGTCGCCGAGTTTGCACCGGCGGCGCCTTTGATTCGATATGTATCCCAACATCAATTCTATTAAACATTTTTGCCATAAAATATTCAAATTATCTTGTAACGGCGTAAATGGGTGTGTGAAATCATTTTTAAGAGAAGGCGCTCCGTTATTACTGTTAGAGAACAAGTGTTTAGATTTAGATATCATCAAATAAATATATTAAGAGAGGATTAATATTCCTTACGTTGTTTTAAAGTAAATAGCGAAATATATTATATCCTTAGATAGGAAACTTTTTAGGATACAATTTGCTGTGATAATTTTATTAAAATACTACTTTTAAGATAGGGTTAATATATTTGCGTGTCTAAAATTTTGACCGCAAACAGTTGCCTATATCAGACTGGTTAAATCAATGGCATTATTATCTTGAACTAGAGGAACAGCTCAAAAAGCAGATATAATCAGTAGCAGCTGTCACAAATTGGCAGTGAAATAAGCCAAAGAAAATTATAAAAAATGTCATAATAGGGATATAATTAATTATATCAATTGTTAGTCCTAATAACACAAAATAAGCTTACGTAAATTCGTATCGTATGTCAGGAAGGTAAGAAAGAAGAAAAACTGATACAGTTTATAAGAGGAATATACATTGTGGGCTGGTGTGAATTTTTGAATAAAAAATATTTTTGCATAAATTGTACTTAAAGAAATTGATGGCCCAATTTGAGACAGTAGTGGTCCCATATGTGCAGCCAGTTTCTTTAGTTGGATCGATGACACACAATTTTTAAGCTATTTTATTTTCATGAGCGTTTTTCTTTTTGAATCTATTTTAAGGGAATTGGGATGTTCTGTGCCGTCAAAAAAATCAATTTTTCAATTTTAGCCTCAAACAATAGAGGATGTTCGATGTTATGATGATTTCGTATACGCATAGGTTTAAAATGCCTAAAGACATTAAATAAAAATTTAAAAATGCAAACAATTATGAACAAAGGTTTGTCTGTAAATTTGTTTCTGCAGTTTTCTGAAAATATGTTTTTTTTTCCAAATTTAGGTACGCATAGAAAAAAACATTCCTTTCATTGTACATGTATGAAATTTTATATTATAATACTTATAACTATTATGCACCTTTTATACAGATCTACTTTGTCTTTCGTTGGGAAATTTCGGGCTAAGAGAAGCTATTTTCGGGGTAATTTCCCAATTCTTATTTTGAGTACATTTCGAATAAAGTTCTTAGCCCTTGAAAAAATGGACTAGAATGGATTCCTTGTTTGTTTTTCAATTACATGTGAGTTATCTTTGTTTTCAGGCTTTCTTTGTGTGACATTGATTTCCATTGTTTTTTGTTTGCAGCTGCAATTGCTCGCTACTTAAACATTGTTTAAATTATATTTTCTAAATATTATTATCTAAATTTTATTGTTTATAAATAAATTTATGTCATTTTTTATTGTTTTTGTTTTAAGTTTAAGTTAACAAATTTTTATTTAAAAATTTTTTTTTCTAACTTTTCTAGTTGATTGCTTTTAAGCATCTTTTATACATTATTTTATACATTTATGAGGAGTAATATAATTTTTACCTATATTTTACCACATTAAGAAAAAAATAATATTTTTCCAAAAAAATTCTATCACAGACTAACGAGACACCAAGCAAAAGTATAGAGTTAAAAAACTTAAGAAAACTTTATCGGTTGTCTTTTTGCAGGCTGTCCTATATATAGGACGATGGTACAATCCACTGCTACATGCTTTGCAGTCGAGCATCTTGGTTTACATGAAATGGTAGTAAACATTCAAAGCAAAGTCCTAAATTACATTTTTAGCAAATAGTTAAGGGTTTTCTTATACAGTTTTTAAGCTGTCATTGGCGTTGTTTTCCATTTACTAGAAATGGTTCACTTTGGAATTTGAAGTAATCTGGATTTTTTTCGAATGCCCAAACTCATTCTTGCAACATTGCGAGGTACACACAATCCCAGATATTGTAAAATGTCGAAGAAATTCGAGGAGTTCTGCAACTTATTCTGGAGGAAACGTTTTTAATGTTTCTAACCAGTGCAACCAGTGATGTCTCAAAAGCATTTTTTAATAATGGTCAATACCACTTTTTTCTTGCATGAATGAAAAATATGTTTTTATGAGATTGTCCAACAAATCTACACCATTTTTGTACAAATTATACGAAACAACACACAATGGTATGTCTACTTTCTTAAGGCCTCTTTTCCCGTCAAAATTGGTGATCAATGAGACAACTCTATTGTCAATCCATCGAACAGCTGCAATTTTATTAAAGGGCATTTTGTTATTCTATTTTCCTTAACTGTTCCCGTAGCAAAGACACGCTTCTGAGAGACCAAAAAGATCACACGACGTTAAAATTTTATCCTTATAAATTTTGTTGTTTGCAGGAATTTCAACAAAAGACAGCCAATTTTCAACGACTGGTTGGGCTAATGATTTATTTTCTTTCTTTTCATAGTCATGCCACATTTGTTTTCATAATTGCTTTACTGCATGATATGGTATAATACGAGAGGGATATACATCGAAAGATGAGAGTATCCTTAGATTGTATCCAAATTTTATGGGTTTTCCTTTCATGTATAGTTTGCATCCATGTCTTCCAAAATAGCGAACTGTTCTTTCATCATTACTTAAATGTTCAGAAAACATACCAAACTGTTAAAAAACTTTATTCAACAATTTCTAATTTGGACGTACTTTCTAATAGCGATCTGAATCAATAGCAGTATTGTCATTGAAGTATAAATACCTCTTGATATCTAAGTATCGCGTTCTTGACATTGTTCGACTAACAAGCGTTGTTCCAGTATCAGAAGAATTTCCACAGTACAATTTTTGTCTGGGTAAAATGTAACATCCGCTATAAAAAATAATTCCCAAAACTTGTTATCGAATTTTAGATAAAAATCGTGAATATTTTTCTGTCAAGCATGCTTGTTACCTTCTACCATAGCTGGATAATCACATTTTCAGCCATCATCTCTAGAAGTTTCAAGGTTATTTTCCTGAAATAATATCTGTAAAATAATCAGGAGCTGATGAAAATTTTGGTGCACAATTAGTCCATGTAGGTGTTGAAACATATTCAGCAGCATCTTTTTTCCTTTAGAATTTCAATTGTTCCATCTGCTTCTTCTTGAATAGTTTCGTCAAAAGCAACATGACCACATCCAATGCTGCTGCAGGCATCATCAACATTTTAATCATCAGTGACAATTTCTAGAACTTGTGGTGATATTATAATTTAAAAATCACTATCATCATATTCATCAGCCAATGGCATTAAATACTCAAAAGCTTCTTCAGTTAAAAATCTCCGACTAATTTCCAATACAGTTCTGGAAGGAGCGGATGTGAAATCAGATCACACCTCGAACAGTAGTATTCTTTTCCCTACAAAAGATAGCGTCGATATTCTAATCCTTTTTTCCCGAAATTTCAAACGCCTTTGTATGGGTGTGCATAGTAGGGGATTTTACTATCGTCCTATATAAAGGACGGTACCTAAAACCTTTGTAAAACCAGTTTGAATATAGCTTTTTGTTTGCAAATTTTACTCAGAAATAACATATAAGATATGTCATGGATAAATCTGAAAAAAGAAAGTGAATTTTTATCTCATAATTATTTAAAAGAAAAATATAATTCTTGTCAATTAAAGTAGCAAGAATTAGGCAAATTCAAAATTATTAAAATTTTAAAAATGATCAAAATTGAACGTAAAAAGATAATAAATAGCACTTATCAATCTTAAAATATACTTTAGAAGCGGAATATAAATTAAAAATGCGATATTGGCTATTAAAATTCGACAAATCTGAGCTGTCCTATATATATAGGACGATGGTAAAATACGGGTTAAGATGATATTTTTAATAAAAAATAAAATGTATTTTTGAGATTTTCTAGTATTATAATGAAAATAAGTACACTGTGATTATTAAACTTTCCTCACATATTATGCCAATTTTCGAGTGATTTTAGACAGAATTGTTTTTCCTGAGAGTACGAATGTCCAGCTATGTGCTTGCTATACGCGCTATCAGATCACATATTCGAATTGCTATTAAAAGCTAAATACTTTAAGGTACAAGAATTTTTATGCTATTTTGTATTGAAAAGATGACACTATTTCTACATGCACAATATTTTAGTTAAAATATAATTTTTACTTTAAAAAAATCCCCTTTGTTTGCAGCTGAAATTTCATCAGTTTTCGCTGTTGAGAACGTCGCAGTTCTATTAAACAATAAAACTGCAACAAATCAATAAATAATATATTCTCCAATGTTTACTACGTCCTTACATCTTGAATAAGTTCTTTGATGACTTCGATAATCCCTACCCTATACTATTTTATACAAACTTGTTTTTCATATGAACTAGACACAGTCATAATGTGGATTTATCTTTTATATTTACTTTTCATTTTATACTGCACGTTCAGTTTTTATGTGATGTTCCAGAATTTTATCTGTAACTCACCGCTATTTTATGGAAGCCTGAAAAAAGATTCAAATAACTATAGAACACATAAGACTTTGTGTTTTGAGAATTACCATGGTTTCTATTTGTTGTATCATCGGTAACGGCTAATTGTTTGCTGCAAGTAAAAAAGAATGATTGATATAAGTTAAATTTTTCGCTTTCATTTCTGTATTTAAAAGATTAAAATTTATCTCGAAGTGGACTTCAATTTTTTGTAAGATACTATATGATATAGAAATAACTATTTAAATATTATCTCGAAACATAGTTTGAAGTTTTTGTGCATTTGAGCAAAAAATAAAATGAAATGATTTTATTTATGTGTAATTACCCAAAATAATTTTATTTTATAAAGTTTTTAGAATATTCTATTTTACCAAATATTTAACTCAAAAACAAAAAAGGAATTTTTGCAGAGGAGAGTCACCAAATTTGGACCGGCGCACACTCGAACAGTTTCGCTTTCTAGCGAGACAAAAACCATATCGTCGAAACTGAAAATTATAGTGCCTTGAAATTTGTACAGTTTAAAGAATAACTTCATTTGTATCTCAGGAAATTTCATAGCAAACGGTGGCGGGTTCTTAATTTGCATTATTTTATTTAATTTATTTCCGTTGTTCTCTATGTAGAAACTGTCTGAATTTACGCAAAAGCTAATAATAGAAGTTTAAAACAAAAAAAATCTAGTAAATTTTACCAAAAGAAGGAAATAGTCTAAAATTAATATTTTGGAAATTTTAGTAATGTCTGATAGGTATTTGTTTATTTTTAACAGTCTAAATATTTCCTTAAATCCCTGCGGTTTTCACAAAAATAATATCAGAATTCAATTTCTAGAAAGGCTGTTTATGGAAATATTCCAAGACATTTTAATAGCTAGATTTTATGTGTAATGGATAAAGTAACGTTGTAGATGTAGCAGAAGACAGCGCTTGAGAGGTTGTCACTGACGCAACCTAACTATCTTTAAAATTTCAAATCTCGTTTTGCACAGTTCCAAAATTTTCGCATTTTTGGCGTGTTTATGTCATCTACTAAATCAGAGATAAATATTGAAATCGATTTAAAATACTACTGCATATATCAGTATTTATTCAAAAAGGAACTCCTTAAAAAGTTTAATATATGTTAGATTGTATACCCACCATTTAACTTCAATGATTTTTTAATAAAATATTCGAATTTATTGTCGAATGCATTTTTATGAATTAACATCTGGGTCAAGACAAGTTAGTCTAATCTTCCATCATGTTTTTTTAATCAGATATTTAATTTTGCGTCATTGAAGGAAAAAGTATAAATTCTTCACTGACAAGGATACTATTAATAAAATAAATGAAAATGTCGGGGCTAATTTTAGAAATTTTGAAAATAGAAAGATCAAAGAAAAAATTTAGGGTGGTGTCAAAGTCTGAAAATTGTGCAAACTTTTAAAAATCATTCTCAATTTGACAATTTAATGAAAAAATGACGTTTAAAGACGCACAAAAATATACCAAATATTAAAATACTAATTAAAAATGGTACTATTTATCTGACGGTGAGTCAAACATCATTAAAAATTAAAATGAGACAGATAAATTGCAATTTAAGTCTTTACAGAACGAAATCTAAAGTCTTTCTGAAAAGGAACTCAAATGTTCGAAAGACATTCCCCAACATTAATGCTATATATATATACTGTTGCACTAAATCTTACCGTGGGTGTATGGTGTAAACAGTCCAACACGCAGTATAATGGAGAATGAAGGTTTATTTACAAATATGCAGGGAAAACACGTAGCACAGGTACAGGAAATAATAGTCCTTGCACAGATTACCAATGTAAATAGACAACAATTCACAGGTAATGACAGTTCAGCACTTTGATATCAAACAGCGCAAACAGTCAGCAAATAACTAGTAACGACAATAACAGCTCAGCTCACCAGCTGATTAGCTCACACAGCGGATAGAACTCCGAAGACGTTCACGCTTCAAAGTGAAGTAGCCAGTCGATCAAAGACGCTCTTCTGAACTAGGTGCCGTCCTTAAATATTCTCTCCGACAGGCCGTGACGTCACATGGTGTTTTCTCGCGTATTCCCTTTCCTAGTAGAAATATCGAGAAAAGGGTTGCATTTTCGGGAATCATCTATTTGTCGTCAAATCGCCAAAATGGTCGCCAAGTTTGTCGCCAAGGTCATGAGTGCCATATGAGTCGCTGAGGTCACTCCATGCTTAACCTTGTAAAACTCTCTTCCCAACCATAAGACTTGCATTGCTGGGAAGCGACTTTCCATGATTGTAACACTGATCCCCTCTTCAAAGACTGACGTCCCGCCAGTCTCATTACACTGAGCTGTGATCAGTAGCCCGGTAGGGGGTTAGCCGATTGATGCGAATTACTTTTGACTTGGCTTTGGGCGACCTCTGAACTCTGTAGATAACATCGTTCAGTTTCTTGACAATAGTATAAGGTCCTTCCCAGTTTTGCTGTAATTTCGGGCTCAGACCCCTCCGTCGCTTCGAGTTATAACATCCAGACTTGGTCCCCCTCCTTAAAATGATGGCCTGTTGCTCCGGAATCGTAGGGAGTCTTCATTCGTTCACTGGCCAATTTAATTCGCTCTCTGGCAAACGCATGCGCTTTCGAAACGTGCCTCTAAATTATTCAGGTATTCATTCGGCGAGGAAGGCGTATCACTCGGTCGTCCAAATAGGATATCACATGGCAATCGCAGTGTTCGACCAAAAAGCATATCTGCTGGAGTGCATCCGGTCGCTTCATGGTCTGCGCTCCTATAGGCCAAGAGAAAGAGTGGTAAATGTGTATCCCAGTCAGTCTGATTCTTCGATACAAATAAAGATAGATGATTTAAAATCGTTCGATTAAACCTCTCGACCATGCTATCGGACTCAGGATGCAACGCCGTCGTTCGAGTCTTCAGAATTCCTAAAAGTTTGCAGAGCTCAGTAAAGAGAGCGGAATTAAAATTTGTACCTTGATCCGAATGTAATATCATAGGTACGCCATAGCGCGAAATCCATGCTCGAACAAGTTCTTCAGCCACAGTCGAGGCTTCCTGATCTGGAATGGGGATTGCTTCTGGCCATTTAGTAAAATAGTCCATCAATACCAGTACATACCGATTGCCCTTTGTCGTTACAGGAAGAGGTCCTAAAATATCTAAAGCCATTCTTTCGAAAGGTGCGTCAACATTATAGCGCTGTAAACGGCCTTTAGTTCTTGTTTTGGGTCCTTTTCGGGCTCCGCAAGCGTGGCATTCTCTGCACCATTTTTCGACGTCGGCGCGAAGTCTATCCCAATAGAATCGCTCTCGGGTTTTGCTCAAAGTTTTCATAACTCCAAAATGGCCTCCACTTGCGCTGTCATGAGCCTCTCGCAGAACATCTTGAATTCTGCTTTTCAGGAGAATTAGTTGCCAGCGACAAGAGCTTCCATCGTCACTCTCCCACTTACGATATAAAACACCATCCTTAAGGTGTAAGGAGTCCCAAAGAGCCCAATATCGTTTTGTTGCAGGGCTTTCCGGAGCGATTTCTTGCCAAGATGGTCGATCTTCCGAATTTAATTTCCTCTCCAGAATTGGCCTAATAGCAGGATCTTCTAGCTGTGCCTTTTGAACCTCACTTGAAGACCAGGCATCCTCAGTTTTAAAACCTTTCACGGAAATGTCCGTTTCCATTTGTTTTCTGCATTCGTGCAATGTTTGCAACTCTTTACAGGGTCTTCAGAGAGCGCATCTGCATTTCTTGAGAGGTTCCCTGCGATGCTGGATTTCGAAGTCATATTCTTGCAGTCTTTGATCCAGCGAGTAGTAGTGATGGAAATGCTCTATAGATTTCAAGATGGCTAGTAATTCTTTACGCGACACAATTTCTTTCTGGCTTAAGCTCTTGCTGAAGTAGCGATGACACACCTTCGTTTCCAATCTTCTGAGAGCGGCTCCTATTCCCTCGTACTAGCATCCGTATCCAAGATAAATTCCTTATGTAGAGTCCGGGGATAGGTCCGTTATAAGCCTGTTTTGACTATTGAAAGATTTCTCGCATTCTTCAGTCCACCAGTTTGATCTAGCTTCAGTTGGTTTATGTAGGGGTGCCTTATTAAGAAATTCCTTCAAAACGGAGTAATAGGTGCAAGTAGAAACTCGGACATCGTATACAGTCGTCTGGACAGTAATCAACTACTGCCTTAGTCTTTCTGGTCGAGACTTTTACTCCGTCCGCTGAAATTATGTGTCCAAGATAAGAAACTTCCTTTCGGAAGAATCTAGCATTTCTTAGACTTGGCAGGGTTTTTGCAGTCTCTGGAATACTTTACGAAAATTATTAAGATGTTCTTGAAATGATTCTCCTACTATAATAACGTCATCGAATAACCAGGGCAGGCTTCAGACCACGTAAGTCCACGCAATACTGTCTCCATTAATCGTTTGAATGTGGCAGGGGCGTTACAAAGTCCGAAGCATTACCTTAAATTGCTGGAGTCCTGTCCGGTGGTAAGGCTGTCTTTCTTTTATCTTCAGGTTGGATCTCTGTTGCAGTATCACTTTCAAGTCTAATGTCAAACATTGACTTCCGTTCAAAGCATCCAGGGTGTCGTCTATCCGTGGTAGAGGATAACTATCCTTTACATGAATTCGTTTAATTCCAGTCAACACAGAAACGTGTCGACCCATCTTTCTTAACAAGCACAATGGGCGGCTAAGGTCATGACGATTCTTCTATTATTCCGTTATCCACCATCTTTTAACTAAGCGCTCCGCTTCCTCTTTCTTTGCAAAGGCAAACGTCTTGGATATTGCTTGATTGGTGAATGATTACCTGTATTATTCTATGCTGAGTCATATGGCAGCCAGACATCAGAGTCACTGGAAACAAATTCTGAAATTCTTGTAGCAATTTCTTCACTGCTTCGTTGTTCTTCATTAAGCCCTTCAAGATTCTCCAGATCGACGGGAGGCGTAGTGATTCGGGAAAATTCTTGAGGACGAGCAACGATATCCACCATGCTCACACGTCGCAATAACAGCCCTTTGTCAGTGTCTTGCGGAGTTTATGGTCGCAATTCAGAACTCGAAGGTGGGATGGCTTCTTTTTTTAAATCCAAGGTGTGGCCGCCACAAGGACACACCTTTCTGGGAAACGTGCTATTAGGGAAGTCCGTTACGGTGTATCTGAATTTTCCAGAAAGC
>BGPR01000130.1:1217042-1304290 GCA_013235015.1 Araneus ventricosus
TTTCCGGAGCGATTTCTTGCCAAGATGGTCGATCTTCCGAATTTAATTTCCTCTCCAGAATTGGCTTAATAGCAGGATCTTCTAGCTGTGCATTTTGAAGCTCACTTGAAGACTAGGCATCCTCAGTTGTTAAAACCTTCACGGAAATGTCCGTTTCCATTCCGAACTTTTTCTCTGCATTCGTGCAATGTTTGCAACTCTCTTTACAGGGTCTTCGAGAGAGCGCATCTGCATTTCCTTGAGAGGTTCCCTTGCGATGCTGGATTTCGAAGTCATATTCTTGCAGTCTTTGGATCCAGCGAGTAGTAGTGATGGAAATGCTCTATAGATTTCACGATGGCTAGTAATTCTTTACGCGTGACACAATTTCTTTCTGGCTTACCCAAGCTCTTGCTGAAGTAAGCGATGACACACTCTTCGTTTCCAATCTTCTGAGAGAGCACGGCTCCTATTCCCTCATTACTAGCATCCGTATCCAAGATAAATTCCTTGTCAGTCCGGGGATAGGTCAAGACAGGGGACGTTATCAAAGCCTGTTTTAGACTATTGAAAGATTTCTCGTATTCTTCAGTCCAATTAAAGTTTGATCTAGCTTCAGTTAGTTTATGTAGGGGTCTTGCTATTACAGAGAAATTCCTTGCAAAACGACGGTAATAGGTGCAAAGTCCAAGGAAACTTCGGACATCGTATACAGTCTCTGGACGAGGCCAATCAACTACTGCCTTAGTCTTTTCTGGGTCGGTTTTAACTCCGTCCGCTGAAATTATGTGTCCAAGATAAGAAACTTCCTTTCGGAAGAATCTGCATTTCTTTGGACTTAGCTTGAGGTTAGCTTTTTGCAGTCTCTGGAATACTTTACGAATATTATTAAGATGTTCTTGAAATGTTCATCCTACTATAATAACGTCATCGAGATAAACTAGGCAGGCTTCAGACCACGTAAGTCCACGCAATACTGTCTCCATTAATCGTTTGAATGTGGCAGGGGCGTTACAAAGTCCGAAAGGCATTACCTTAAATTGCCAGAGTCCTTGTCCGGTGGTGAAGGCTGTCTTTTCTTTATCTTCAGGTTGGATCTCGACTTGCCAGTATCCACTTTTCAAGTCTAATGTCGAGAACCATTGACTTCCGTTCAAAGCATCCAGGGTGTCGTCTATCCGTGGTAGAGGATAACTATCCTTTATCGTAATCTCGTTTAACTTCCTGTAGTCAACACAGAAACGTGTCGACCCATCTTTCTTCTTAACAAGCACAATGGGCGAAGCCCAAGGTCCTGACGATTCTTCTATTATTCCGTTATCCACCATCTCTTTAACTAAGCGCTCCGCTTCCCTTTTCTTTGCAAGAGGCAAACGTCTTGGATATTGCTTGATTGGTGAATGATTACCTGTATTAATTCTATGCTGAGTCATATTGCAGCGGCCGACATCAGAGTCACTAGTAGAAAACAAATTCTGAAATTCTTGTAGCAATTCCTTCACTGCTGTTCGTTGTTCTTCATTAAGCCCTTCAAGATTCTCCAAGATCGACGGGAGGCGTAGTGATTCGGAAAATTCTTGAGGACGAGCAACGATATCCACCACTGGCTCACACGTCGCAATAACAGCTCCTTTGTCGATGGTCTTGGGTTTATGGTCCAAATCCAGAACTCGAACGGGGATGGCTTCTTTTTTTAAATCAACAAGTGTGGCCGCCACAAGGACACCTTTCTGGGAAACGTGGCTAGGGAAGTCCGTTACGGCGTATCTGAATTTTCCAGAAGCTTCTGGGACTCCCTGGATAAGACATTCCGATCTTGCTGGTATAATAGTTTTCTCTTTAGCCAATACAGAGCATAACTTTGAATCCTCTGCACTGGCTGAAAACAAAGGAATTTCCTCTCCTCCTTTCCGAATCTCGTTCTTCTCCAGGTCCACCATGAAGTTAAATTTTTGTAGAAAATCCAGGCCGAGAATACAGGGATCGGTGATGTCAGCTACGTAGATTTTGTGTTGGAATTTTCTAGATCCGCATTCAATTGCTGCATCCAGTTTCCCGTGTATTTCCGCCTTTCCACCAGTAGCGGTCTTTAAAGAAATGTTAGGAGCCGTGTAAATAAAATTCCCCTTCAATTTCTGGGCCAAGTCTGTCCTTACGAAAGTGACATTGGCGCCTGTGTCCACTAACATCAAACAAGGGATACCGCAAATGGATCCTTCCAACTAGAGTCCATTTCTTCCTCCGCAAAGTGCGGAAACTTTTAGTCCTTCTTCAGGGGCTTTATTGAGAAAAGGCAGCCTTCGCCCCGTAAGACGGCCATACATTAGTTTTCCTGGTTGGGAGAAATTGTCTGGCACTCCCTCTGTACGTTCCCCTTTTTGCTCAACTTCCAGCGCGTCACGTTCGGATTTCGTCGAGGAGTGTTCTTCTTCCCAGCAACATGACTTGTTAATAATTTTTCCACAGTTTTCAATAAACAGTCGAATTTTTCATCTTTTTCTTTTCCAGTACCATCCTCTACCTCTATCGATCTTACATTTCGGGATGTTTTGGAAACAGTTTTCACAGCCTCATACTTCATGCTATATGCCAAGGCTGATTTCAAGTCTTTGGCATCCATCAACCTTGTTACATGCTGAGTATCTTCATCTCTGATAGCGTCGACAAAGTACTGGGCTGCTAGGCTGTCTCGGACATCCTGAGGGCACTCGGCGTAGGCCAGGCTCATTAGTCGCTCCACATCGGTGGCTAATACCTGAAGGCTTTCTCCTGGCTTTTGCCGTCTCGTCTTCAATTCAGTCCTATAAAACTGGGTAAGGTGACTGTCTCCGAATCGGGCTTCTAGAGCGTTCTCGATGGTCATAAGGTCCGTCAACTTATCAGAAGGTATTCCCTGAAGAACTTCCGCCGCTGATCCTCCGAGAGAGCCCACAAGTTGACTGGCTTTCACACGATTATTCCATCCGTTCGCAGAGCTCATAACGTCAAACTGAGTTTTGAAAACAGTCCAAGACGTTTGTCCGTCGAATGTCAGGGATTTGACCGTTGGTCTGGAATACGTGAGGTCTGGATTTACCGGGAAATTGATTGGTCTGTCCTCGAGTTCACTGAGCCTCTTCTCTAGGTCGGCGATCTTCACTTGAACTTTTTCTTTGACTTCCTCTATCTTTCCTTGTACTTTGTCTTCCACTTCCTCGATCTTCCTTTCAACCTCGCCCTTTACCTCTCCAATCTCTCTTTTCACGCTTTGGACATCTTCTTCTATTTTCTCTATGCAACTGTTGACATGATCTTTAATTTCTCCGACTTTACTTTCGACGTGTGATTGGATCTCATTTTTTCTTGTCCTTTCTCCATTTTATCCTTCATTTCTTCTTGTCCTTTCTCCATAGATTTCTTCATCTCGGCTGGCAGAGCAAGTAGATCAGCGTTTTCAGCCATCTTTGTCTGAGATCTCGTTTTCACCATACACAATTATCCCACGTCTGGACACCAGTGTTGCACTAAATCTTACCGTGGGTGATGGTGTAAACAGTCCAACACGTAAGATAATGGAGAATGAAGGTTTATTTACAAATATGCAGGGAATACACGTAGCACAGGTACAGGAAATAATAGTCCTTGCACAGATTACCAATGTAAATAGACAACAATTCACAGGTAATGACAGTTCAGCACTTTGATATCAAACAGCGCAAACAGTCAGCAAATAACTAGTAACGACAATAACAGCTCAGCTCACCAGCTGATTAGCTCACACAGCGGATAGAACTCCGAAGACGTTCACGCTTCAAAGTGAAGTAACCAGTCGATCAAAGACGCTCTTCTGAACTAGGTGCCGTCCTTAAATATTCTCTCGGACAGGACGTGACATCACATGGTGTTTTCTCGCGTATTCCCTTTCCTAGTAGAAATATCGAAAAAAGGGTTGCATTTTCGGGAATCATCTATTTGTCGCCAAGTTCGCCAAATTTGTCGCCAAGGTCATGCGTGCCATAAGAGTCGCTGAGGTCACTCCATGCTTAACCGTGTAAAACTCTCTTCCCAACCATAAGACTTGCATTGCTGGGAAGCGACTTTCCATGATTGTAACAATATACAAAACAATTTATGCCTTTCAGGGTTCCAGACGATTCTCTACAGATTACCAAAGGAAATTAATACATTTGCCGACCTCGAAATTACGATTTTTGCTGTGCTACAAACTGAAACAAAACCACTGTGCGGGACCCAGATTGGACCGGAATCTTAACTTCAATTCTATTAAAAATTTGGGCCGTAAATTATATTGTAACGATGTAAATGGGGTTTATGAAATTATTTATAACATACAGCTCTAGAGATTATAGTTAGAAAAGTTTTTCTATTTAGATATCATAAATTAAATTTTTTAACAAACATTTAATAGCCCTTCCGCTGCTCTAAAGTAAATAAATTAATGCGTTATGGTATGCTTAGATAGGAAACGAACGGGTCGTCTAATTAGACAGAAGGTCTGAATCTCAGGCGTGAATCATGGCGTCAAACTTGTTTAAATAATATTTTTGATTCATGATTTAATCTTGTGTTTTAAAAAAAGTAGATTCACTCGCTAATTTTTGTTCGTGAGAGTCGGGAGGGATCGCTCTTAAAAAGCCTTGCACATTGCAAGATCTAAGCAATTCTTATTACTCGTAATATCTAAAAGTCATAATCGAGAAAAATGTACAGTCTGTCAAAAAAGTATCCGAACACTTCTTATTTCTCGTAATCTATAAAAAGGAAATTCAAGGAAATTATATCCTTCAATTTGGGACTATGTCATCTTTAAAACTATGTGAACTGCATTTCCACAAGGAGCAATCTACATATTTATATTGGGTTCCTCATCACATTTTCCAATGGCAACCCCAATTTTTTATCTTTTAAATGATTCTGCATAATAAAAATTCGCCAGATATAAAATTTGAGGTGAATCGGCTCAAATTAACTGGAGATATAAAAGAAAAACGATTAATGGGCTCTTTCAATATATGCAAACGTAAAATTAGGTCACTCTGTTAAAACTTTTCATTTCATTTGTTAAAGAGCAATGTTCACTATGAATAATTGGTGTTTCTCAAAGTTTACCGTTTGGGCGAATGAAATATTATTAAATAGGAATTCGTGTTGCATGATTTTAAATTAAAACACAGTTAAAAAATTACATAATATTTTATATATTATATTCTATATAATAATATAACAAGTAAACAATGCAAACTTTTATTTGCATAAATATATTAGTCATTAACTATTACAATTTAATAAGAAGTAAAGTTATCATTTCTATTAATGACTTTCTGCATACGACGTGGCATGGAATATATGACACTGCTAACATCATCTCAATCTTTTATTTACTTTCTTCTTCATAACGAAACCGTGAACATATTGATTTCAAACTGGAGACATATTTGTCTTATTACGAGGAACCAGATTGATAAAGATCGATTATTTGACCTTTCGTTACGTTGCTTACTTCTCTTGGCATATTAGTAAAATTATCAAAAATTCTGAATAATTTCAACGATTAACATTGGAAAAAGCAATCTTAGACACAAAAACTTTTTGGGCAGCTGAGAAATGAAAGACAGATGCTTTTCTTCTGAAATATTCTTTTATAAACTAAACAAAAAAGTGTAATGTTGCTGAGCAATACCAAACCATTTTCCACCGGAAAAAAACATAGTTTCCACCAAACGATATTTAAAGGCATTTGTAAAAATTTTCATTTTTAATTTTTTATACTTAATCGCTTTCTACCAGTAATAGTCTTAATTTAAAACTATTAATCAATCGAAACATTTTAGGCCATTGTTTCATTTAAGGAAAAAGGTATTTTGTCCAAGTCTCATAACATTGTATTATCCACACACAAGGAGTTACTATATTATTTCATTGAATAATGTGGTGTTGATTATTTTAATTATTATTTTTATTTCGGCAAATTAATTCCTTTAATTACGTTGAGAAACATAAATTTTAATTCATTGTTTAAATTCTGTGATTAAATGCACAAAATGTTTTTCCCCTTTGCACCTTCTGAATTCTGGACAGCTGGTTTTTCGTTTAACTTTAAACAACCTCCCTGTAGAAACTGACCTTTTTCTTTCCACTTTTATTTTGTATATTTCCCGTTTCAGGAGAAATGCACGTGCAAGTTTGAATGACCGTTAACTGGCTAACCTTAATTTCTCGAACCCCGTTGAGTCCTGAAATTGGAAAAAGTACCTTAGGCTTTGAGTCCTTTGTAGAAAAGGATTTGAATCACTACTTAGTTGGTCACTTCCGCTGTTTATGGCTTTGTGACAATAAGCGTGCAACTGACTCTCCAAATTTTATTATCCAGGCGCGACAGTTTGTCTGTTTTGCACAAAGACTATCGTTTGAACCCTGTCTAAATTGGAAAATTATCCCTTGGGGGTGTTAGGGCAAAACCAACTACTTTCTGCTTCTGCGAAAACCTCGGTGTCCAGTCAGAACCCAGATAGCAATTTTAGTTTGCAGCAAGCTTGCCACAAATTTGTCATGACAAGAGTGCAAGCTTGCAGCAAGTTAACGAAAGCTTCGAAGTCACCATGAAACGAACTTGCAGCAAGCTTGCCATAAGCTTGCCGTGCAAACTCATCGCAAATTAAAGCAAAAACAGAGTATGAACACAACCCGGGAAAAACTCGCGACCTACCGCTTAGTAGCCAAACGTTGATACCACTCGGCCAGCTGAACGACGAGACGAGAAGATAGATTTCGCTAATACATCTTTCGGTTCGATTCGTAGACGATTTATTTTAAACTTTTTTCTTGATTTCATTAATTTTTTGAGTTGAGAATATGATTTGAAGTCAAAGAGAGAGCGATTTTCGCTAATAACTACGTTTTGCTAGTAGAATAAATTATGAAATTAGAGTTCAAAAGTAATTACTTTAAAATGGGACAAAATGTCTAGTTGTTATTTTTCAACAAACACTGACTGTTTTTTAGATTTAATTTTGCTCATAAACGTTAAAATTTCAACATTAAGAAAAAGGAGATATAGTTTTCTTTAAAGTGCGAGTGATATATTTAGTAAAAAGTTGGGAAATGTTTCAAAATTTTTTTATAAAAAAGTTATTTTTTTCACAAATTATCATTGATTTATTGAATTAATAAAAATAAGGGCGGTCTAGGAAATGCTATTAAAAATCGGATGTTTTTTTAAAACAGAGACAAAGATAATTATCTCTTTATTGTGCTATCTTTGCAGGAAGCTTGTTTTGCAAACTTGCAGCAAGTTTGATTTGCAAGGGAGGTGGCGCTATTTGTCACTTAGAACTTGTAGCAAATGCGTTGCAAGCGAGGGTGGCGCTAGTTGTCACAGCGAACTTGATACAAGTTCGTTTTAAGTTTGACGCGTCAAATTTTGCCATGACAGGGAAATATCAACAAAAAATCAAACTTGCTGCAAACTTACGTGCCATCTGGGAAGTGTCAAAGGTTCCCAATTGACAGGTCTTGGGGCGGGCACAAGGGGTTGCTGAACTGTGTGGCGAGTCTCTGAGGACAGTTTGGCGTCTTGGCGCAATTAATTTAATTTTCATTCTATGCCATGCCAATGGAAAAAGCTTGACTTTTGACTCAGGAAGTGAGCGATAGAGGAAAGGCTTGACACGGCATATTTTTTTATAAGAGGGAAGTAAAAAAAAAATTAAAGAGAGGATGGCAAGTGGAGGAGAGAAGTTTTTGGAAATGAATTGTTTAGACGGATGGAATGACAACATCTAAAGAAGAGAAGCGGCGTTTTGATATCGAAAGGCGGCCATAGCTGACGACGTGATTACGAAGCAAGGGAAAAACTTTGGAAGTGCGTGCCTGACGTAGATGATGCGCTAAGTAAAGAAAAGCTGTTTCCTATTGGGACGTGTCGTTGTCATCGACGGCTGAATGCGAAATACAGACGCCATACCAGCGTGTGTTGTTCACCGAACGTGGAGGTGATCCTAATTAACGGCGGTGATTTATGCTATAAAACTGAGCTGAGAACGAACAAGCACTTCGCCCGCTGATTCTGGAGAGGCAGATGGCTATGTGCCAACGACGACTTTGATCCGTTTGTAGGACAAGCATCAAGATGAATGACAGATTTTTGAGGAGCTAGAACCCAGCAACGAGCCCATGCCAAACCCGATGATGTCTGACAGATTTTAGAGATGCTGGAACCCTGCAACAAGACCATGCCAAATCCGATGAGCCTGTTAACTCTGTGTAACACCAGTGGAGAGCTACCCAACAGACTGCTTAGAGTCTCTCGGTGCTGATTCATCAGAATGCCTAGAACTGGAAAGATGCTCGTGAGAGGATAAACGTATCAGTGATCTGAACTTGAGAATTTATGACAACTGAGACTCCCACCCTGGCTGCCAATGTTCCTTGTGCGTGTCTCTGGATGAAGCCCAAACGACCAACACTTGATGTAGAGCTAAGTGAACCCTTTTTTGTGTTTGTTTTAAAATTTTAAAACTTCATTTAAGGTGGATGTAAATTGGTTTCGTCCTTAATGATAAAACTCAAAGTGATGTGCAGATAGCATGCATATGAAAGATAATGATCAAATGGGAGAGCAGATTAAATATTTGTTTTTGTAGAAATCATGTTAAAACATTAATGTTTCAAAGTTTGGAGAGTAATGTGTAATTAGAAAGATATTGAAATAATAATAAAGAAGATTAAGTTTTTATTATTGTAGTTGTCATATCCAATTTTTAATGTGAAAAGTTAGGAGGTGTTATTAATATGAGAAGTAGGAATTAAAAAAAAGCTAGTAGAAATTGCGTGTTATTTTGATTGTTAACATTAATCTAAACACTTGCTTTCAAGTTTCGCTTTTGTGAAAAAACAAGTGTGAGTTAAGCTGATTAATACATCAGCTCATGCTTTAACAAAACATTTTTAGGGTAGATAGTTTGCTTAAAGGATTATGTTGCAAATAGTGACAATTCAAAGAAATATTGTTTAGACACAATATTTAAGTTCGGAAGGTAAACTTTTCTTACAGTATAACATTTGTAGCTTCAGCAAATGAACTACATGTTTTATTGTATTTTCTGTATTCCATTATTTTGCTCATGTGTCAACATATATATTGAGTGACTATTTTGTTCAATGCATTGCTTGTGTCATGTTTTACACTTGTTAGGGGGCCCCAACACCAATCAACCTGTCATGTGATTTTTGATCCATCAAATATGCGTGTTTTAATCCAGATAATCAGTATATGTGTTCCCTTATAACATGTCATACTCCACGAATTACTTTTATTTTAAAATTCTTAAATAAACTGCAGTTAATTTTTCTTCACAGTCTCTGTCATTTGTTCATGCTTATATTTTCTTTCCACACTGTATCCTAACAGGTTATCCAGGTCTGGTGCTACTTATTAATTTATGTCAGTGTAATGTTTACCTGGGGTTATTGATCAAATATTTTGAACACAAAGCAGTTTGCAATATTTCTTGGCCATACTATTTATACGATCAAAATTTTCTTAGATGTACTCAAGTTAAGATTGATAATGATCATGCATCTATACAAAATTTGTTTGTAATAAAGTAATTAAAGTAATTTTACACAACAATAATGTTTTATTTATTAATACTTTTAATAATGTGTATATTCATACTTTATACAGAATTATGCCTCTTGTCATTTCATCAATTTAATATCTTACAAAACATTTCTACAACCATAAAGGGCTTTCATTTTTCACTTTAAAAGTTTAAACGTAATGTTTCTTGAAATGCAAGAGGTGTAGAGACTGTTACATATATCTATTTTTCTTTTCGTTTCTTATTCAAATTTGCATTTATTTTAAAAAGAAAACATTTTTTCGTAATCTAAAGCAACATAGGAATACATGCTTTTTTCCGTTTGATTTAGAGATTTTTTATCCTGTCAGCGAATCCTTTTGTAAAGTTGAGATTCCCGCTTGTGAACAGGACTGTGTTATAGTTGGACCGAAAGTGCACGGATTAATTTTAATATTTGGACTTCATGCATGTGGAAAGGTTAATTGTTTGCTTTGCCAAATATTAAAGCAAATATTGTAATTCTTGGTATCACTATTTTTGAAAAGGCATCAAAGAGTATTGATGATATGTCATGAGTAATTATGCATTGGTTAAGATTTTGTAATATCCCATTGGTTCGAGAGTTATTATGGTTATCTTGATCGAATTAATGAAATTTTGTAGTTTAATATTAAAAGTTTCTTTCGGCAATCATTGATATGAAATTACTGAGTGCATACAGTGGGTGTCAACTGAGATTCATTTATAGTGATGTAATATGTTTTGTGTTATATTTGCAACTTTTATTATTATTTTGAAGTTTTACTTGGAGCTCTATTCTTCTTCGGGGGGAGGAATGTGAACAGGTCTGTGTTATAGTTGGACCGAAAGTGCACAGACTAATGTTCTAGGTGGACTTGCTTTAGAACAGGTCTTTGCGAAGAAGAGCATGAATGGCAACAAGGTGGAACACACGTGCCTTCTTTTTTTTCGTTCGGCTAGTTGTGATAGAGAGGTGAAGAATGAATGTGAGTTGATGTTCCCTTCTTTTTGGATTCCTGTTTCTTACAAGCTGCTGCTTGGTGTTCCAATCATATTTTTCGTGAGATGAATTGAAAGCTACTTCCATGAGCTTTTAAGGTTATTATTCCAATGACTTCAGCATCACAGTTGTCTCTACTAAAAGTGTAGATTGATGGAGATCTCGGCTTCGAGTCAATGATTTTCGATCTTAGCATGCGTTGGTAAGACTTTTTTTTTCAACTGCAGTTGAAGCTTGTTTTTCCCATGTTGCAACATTTTTATACTAGTTAAAATAATATTTTCTTACAACGTATCACTATAATGAATCATTTTTAGAGTAACGATACATATTTTCATACACGTGTTTTGATGACTCTTACAGATTGTGATGTGTACACAGTAATGCCGTGGAATAAATGTTATTAAGTGTTTTTCTTGTTTACTCATTGGTGTGCTCTTGCCTTTGGTGTACTAACCATTATTACGATCATTGTGCCATTTATCATGTATTTATTTTCAGCTATAGGGTTAGGCCCAGCTTAATATTTTAGTCACACCATAACACCGCTTATTAAAGCGAAAATCAGTCGTTTCTGAAGGCGTTTGGTTATTGCTGCATTTCTCAAAAACTACTAAACGAAAATGGTGTAAATTTTGAAAAGTGAGGTTTTAGGTCATGTTCCTTTGATTGGCATTAAAAGTTGTTTGCGATTCTATTCAAAACTTTTTATGTTATAAATTTAAAAAATATAAAATTATAAAATATAAGTTCAATTTTTAAAAAATCATAACTTTTGTCTTGTTCATCAAATATTTTAATGTAAAAAGAATTATTGTTAAAGATTCATTGTATTTTGGAATATATTGAAAAAACGGACATGGTTATTTAACATTAGGAATTCCAAATTTCACATTATTTAACCCTCTGAAAGCCACAGTGCCTTGAAATCTACTTCTTTTAAAACCCAGAACGGCCGAGGACAGAAATGAAAGTAGGTAAACATTTCCCTACACCTTCTGGTAAGCAAGAGGTCATTTTCGTCGTGGGGGGTTCTTTTACCGTATCCAAACCCTTGCTGACTGAATAGGGGTCGTTTACAAATTGTGATAAAACTATATATTTTCAGTAAAATATTTTCTAAAAGCTTTAATTTTTACTGCTGTATATGATTATAACAGTAAAAGAGAAATTTGATGCGAAAACATGATATTAGATTTTAATGAGCATGAAGGTACCATTTTAAAATCATTGCTGCGCTGGAAAAATGTGATCATTTAAGAGTTGTAATTTTTTTTATTTCAAGAATGTACTCATCTAGATAACTCACTGTAAGCACGTAATATATTATATTTATTAAAACCTAAAATAATTTTGATTTACTTAATTATAAAGAAATTTATTTCCAGAGCAATTGCACAGATTTATTTATTAGTATCTAAAAGAGAAAAACAGTTCAAAAGTTGGAAACTACCATTAAGATAAACGTATAAAAAGCAAAATTATTTCTAGAGTAAAGAAATCAAAATACTAAACATTACAGAATTTAAAATTAAAAAGCAGAACAAAAGAGGTGACACCGGACAGAGAATATTTACTTGGGCATGATATTCTCTTTTTATGTGAAACTTACTATTTATAAATATTGTTGGTATACTGCTAAAAGTAACGAAGTCAGAACCTGTCCTTTTCCTTACAAATACCTTCTGAAGGCACACGATTGTTATTAAACACAAAATGTAATTGCTAGGAAGAAAAGAAAAATGTCGAATTTTAATGAATGTAACAATTGAACCCTGGGTATTCTAATCAACGGGAACTTTTACTTGCGTTATTGTTTTAAAAAATGCATTTTCTGACTTAAACAGCACTCTGAATACCTAATATCTGCCAATATTCAAATGATCTGTAATTGTTTTTTTGAAGTATGAATATTTAATTCATTCCATTTATAATTAAGACGGTTTAAAGTATTGATAGGAAAAAGATTTAGCTTTGCAAAATACTTTATATTGTTACAAACACAATTTACTAAAAAAAATCAATGAATTTTATATTTTATCAGTAAGACATTTTAAAGTACGAATATTTAAGTCATTGTATTCATAATTAAGACTTTAAAATACTGTTTGGAAAAAGAAATACTACAAACGCAATTTTTAATTTAAAAAATTATCAACACATTTTGTTTACATACTTTCCGATATTGGTTTTATAATAATATACATTAAAAAAATGTCCACTCTGAAATTCATTAAAACTAAATAGAATTCATCAATATCAGCAAACGATATTTTGTTAATTTATTCCTGATATAAAACGTTCCAATATTCAGGCATTTGAGCAGTTAGCAAGTAGAAAGAGTAACGTAAATTAAGCATCTGCCCTCAAACGCTTACGGGAGACATCAATCAAGAGTGACAGTGGAAGGGGAAACAACCATTGTTAACAAGATAAGATTGCTCCGCACCGTATTCCTACCCTTTTGAAAAGGGGAAGGAAACAAGCATGCGACATTTCGGCCGCTCGGCCGTTTGCCTGGCAGTTTGCATGACGGGCCGGAAAAGCCGTTGTGGCTGTCAGAGGGTTAAATCTCTTCTACTGTTTTCTCAAAATTGCAAATATATTCGAGATAATTTAATCTGGAGAATATCAATATGTACTCAAAATCAGGAGTTGCCATTTGAAAAAATTTAATTTGTGTAAATCAAAATATGAAGGCGACCCCTTTCATGAAAAAATATTATATAAATTTATAGACGACACATTTCTACGGCGGCAGACATTTACACTTTCATTGGGCGCTCATTAGTGTCCGAATAAAGAGCAGCGTTCGAATACTTTCTTGATGGACTGTACCATTCGATTCAGTTTTATGTCTTCTTAAATATGAGAGAACAGCATATTCATAAGGGCATCTCCTTTTATGTCATTTTCAAATTCTCCAATAGCAAATATAATTTTTTAATAAAATAATTTTAGACATTGAAAATTTTCATTTCTGGCAATTTTATTCAAAATGACGGATTTGTGTATGGAAAAAAATTACAGTTCATCTCAATATATTTCAATGTAAAAAAAGTCGCTTTTAAGTTTTTGTGTTTTTGTATTTATTATTTGACTAAATAATTTTGCAACGGGACTTTTAGCTGCTTAAAAAATATTTAATAAAAGAAAGAAGCCGGAATATATGCCTAAATATGAATCGTTAATCGTATTTTTATCTTCACATTTATTTTTAAAAAATTTTTATATAAAAACAAAGACAGTTAAGGAAAAAAATGCCATGAAAGTGTAATAAGCACGACACTTTAAATTCAATTAAATAAATATTTAAAAAAAATCAAAATTTCATTTAAGCAGGAAGTATGATAATCGACATCTGAGAAATATGATATTCAACTCAACTCAGATTAATTTTAAAAATCGTATACAAATCTCAAATTAATTTTAAAAATCGAATACAAATCTCAAAGTAAATGCTGAAGAAAAAATTTCAAACATCTTGAGAATTCATAGCAATATTGGATTGAGTAATAGATAATGAGCATTTATCTTCCTGAATTTATTTTAAACAAAATAACTGAAACTTCTCGTTTTGTTAGAGGAGTCGTTGTTTGTCAATATTGAGCCATTCTCTTCGCTGCTTCATGTTAACATAAAGTCGAGTGATCGAATAGGCATCGATAGTGAAGTGTTGATTTGTGTTGTTTTGGCACTGATTTTTGTAGCTCTTTTTGTGTGGCACATAAACGACAGATTCGGAACATTTTCCATTGAATAAATATTCTTACGAACATGGAATGTCGCTTCCTGGAAATGTTAGTCTTATGTTTGGGAAGAGTGTTTTACAGGGGTAAGTATGGAATGATCGGTAGCAGCCAGGCCTGGACACCTGACATTGGCGCAAAACCTGACGACCAATTTAGGCGATTTGTCGAAAAATCGAATCTTCCCGAAAATGTGATTATTTTCTCGATATCTGTATTAGGAGCAGGAATCCGGATTTCTGCCCGTACAGGCCGTGGCGTGACGCCACGGCCTGTACGAAAGACTATATATATAGCGCCGTGCTGGGATCACTGCTATTACTGTCATTATTAGTGAATTGCTGTCTGTGTTGCAGGATTCGGAAGTTCTCTTACTGTTATTGACAGTTATTTGACTGTTCATGTTGATACTCTGTATAAGTACTACTGTTCCTGTTACCTGTGCTTCATGTTTAGGGTCTATTTGTGAATAAATTGTCTTTCTTCCTTATCTTGCTTGTTGGACAGTTTTCCCCGTAAACCCACAGGAAAAGTTTCGCAACATTATGTTTCACCACATATTTTTTAATCCCTACATCTGTTGCTCAAATTCTGTGTTAGTTTCACTTCCAAATTTTTCAAGAAGTGTGTTCAATCACTATATTAATTGATTTCAGTTACTCGAAGATCATTGCGTGGTTTCTTTTTGAATTATTTCAAGGCATTGTTACATTTTTATAAGCAAAAAAACTTTCAAGAGCCTGTATAAAATGCAAAAAGCAAATGGTGTCGAAAATGCTCAGTTTGTAAGTGGCATTTCATTCTCGTGATCTCAAAATACAAAAAATAATACAATAAAAATCAAAATATAATATCTTTCAGAGCATTAAATTCTCTTTCAATTAATGCAAAACATTCTATTAATGTGATTTATTCCTGCGTGCATTTAAAAATTAAAAAACAAAATAAAACATGAATCATTGCTCAATCCAATAAAAGCAGAAAATAGTCGGTCTAAGTATCCGATGAAAAAATATCTTAGAAACCATCTCTAGAATAAAGAAATCACTCAAATTATTATTAAATTAAATTAAAAATATTTATTCAGTGTTCACTTCCACAACTTATCGAAAAGTATAACAAAACCGTCTGTTTTATGGCATTGATTCAATCTTTCGAATTCATTTATCTCTTAGAAACTTTCCACTATGAATTTTTACCAAACATTATAATTGATAGCCTTACGTTAAGGGTAATGAAAAATGATGTCGCTGTCGATTGCTCAATCACACATATTATTTTTGTTCTGGGAACTTCAAATGGTTCCCACTAGAATTCCATAAGTAATGAGCGTGCCGAGTGCACTGAAAAAAAGAGACCTTTTAACTTTGAAAATTTTCCACGCAGTGAAAACCGTTTTATGCTAGTATCTTTGACGCAGATACTCTGTCTATTCCTTGTAGTGCTGTGGCATCCAAGCGGATGAAAATCGAATGATGTGTGTTGTCTCTTCTATAGCTTCAATAGCTATAACCGCAGGTACATGGTCACAATTTTGAGCTATGTGAAATAAAAAATAACATTTTCAAAAACTAAAGTGTTCAAAAATTTTATTCAAATTTTAAAAGTAACTACAGGTATTCGGATTTAGTTTATGGCATGTTCGATATTCTTGCTATCAATGGCTATGACGTGGCGCAGACGAAAAGCAAAATTTTGCCAAAATCGCTTAAGTGTCAAGACATCGACACTACCAATTTTCACGAACTTTTCAATAACATTTGTGATTGTTATAAAACTTGGACCGGTTGTTTTCAGCTTGTATTCGATCGCAAATTTCCTTTGAGCAGTAATCGGGATGTTATTTCTCGAATAGTAGGCCTTCACGTTCGATATACGCTCAGAAAGGCTGTATTTCGAAATTTTCAACGAAAAATGAATAACAACAATAAGAGTGAGCGTGCTCAAAAAAATCCCAATATGCCCTGCACTCGCCGCCAAGTTTTAACTGAATCGCGTCAACGGTTCAAAAGTTTTTTTTTCATATAGCTCAGTAATTGTCACCATGTATCATAAATGTTAAAAGTAATGTCAAACAAAATAATATCACAGCAACAAAAAATGCAGAGGACGATTAGTTTTCTCGTGAGTAAACTCTCTATAAAGAAACCAAAATAGTCCAAACATGCCTACCATCACGTAAATAAATACTGGATAAGAAAGAAAATCATCGACAATCATCAAAATGAGGGCAAACATTTAAAAATAGCAGAGGTAAACGGGAAATGTTAATTTTTTAGGAAAACGTGACATCTTTGAGATTCGGCTAAATTTCAGAAGAAACAAACTGATTTTCTGCAACGAAGTTGTTTCGTTTCTTTTTCGATCTAAAAGGATGATAAAATTTACTTCCCCAACGTGCCTATTGATATTCCATAGGTCACTAAAGTTCCAAGAATCGTGATTATAATCGACCTATCCAAAATATATATGTTCCACAACGTTAGATGGTTGTGGGCGAATTCAGTTTTTAATGCAGATACACCAATGCGGTCGTTATAGTGTTTCAATATTAGATTTTTCAACATATTTTAGAGGCTGTAAGAGAGAGGCTGTGTAGAGGTCTAAAGTAAAAGTGAGAAAGATTTTGAATAAATATTCTTCCTTTCTTAAGTTGCCTCTAGATAAAATTTCAAAATATTTACTTAAACCTGTGAATATTCGGATCATTTCTCTTCATCTTCTGTAGATAATAGCGTATAACAAAGTTTTTATAATAATAAGGAACAACTGAGTTAGTTCGCGTTCCTTTTATCTTGACTCACTATAACAGAAACGACGTGAATTAGTATATTCATGAAAAAAATAAAGAAAGCTAAATATTTCAAGCACTTTTGAATCAAAGATTCCATTCTTCGACGTTTATATTTTCTGCAGTTTGATTTCCATGAGTTGGAAGTCTCATAGTTGTTCTTGGCATTTATTCCAATGAAGTAAAGCACAGTAAACATAAACCTGAAGTCATTCATGATACAAAATCGCAGAAGTTTGTTTGTAATTGTTATTAAATTTTTATGAAGCTTGCTATTTTCATTTCTTAATGTTAAATAATTCCTCAATTTCGATTCTTGCTACGTAGAAATTGCTTTTTTTTAAAAAGGCTCGTAATATTCGTATTTGTATTGTCCTTGTAAATGGCACTTCGAAAAATCACAAGATTTAGTTGGCGAGAGATGAGCAATTCTTTGAACGACATTTCTGGATGATAATTGTAATAAGATTTTAGATTCAAGTGAATAATATTTTTGCCTTTCAGAAGGGCTAATATTTGTTTCATTCTCTGAATCATTAAAAAATTTCAAGCTTTATTTTATTTATTTTTTATCTTATAACTTTTTAATCTTACGTTTGGATTCTATCGAAATATATCTTGTTACCAAAAGTAATCGTCGAAGTTCAACATCTCTCTCGTAAGAGGAAAATGAAACCAGAATTCGTATGGACAGATTAATAAAATGTTATTTGTTTGCCGATTGGAAGTTTTTCTATTTCTTGTTCCTGCGAAGCTCCCAAAAAATCGATTTTAAATTATTCATGCGCGTTGTTTGTTTTTCGAAACAAATTACTTATTATTCTTTGATCCTCCGAAATAGCAGTTAAATTATCAACAGAATAAGTATATGGCACTAATGGATAAAAAATTAACCTTTAAATCAACATTGCATAGATTAAATTACTTTTTTTTACTTTTGATTAAGTTATTCCCAAATTAATATTTGAGAACAAACAGGTTTGTTTTGTCTCATTCATCTTTGAATCATTAGGATTTTTAATATATTTGTGAACTGCACTGAGATACAGAATTATTCTGCATTGCAATCACTATTATCTAAAAATACTTACTAATTAAAATATATATGCAGTTTATGTTGTTTTTCAGAAACTTCTTTATAAAAACTTCGATTGAAATGCTGTATACGATTTGAAACATATTTGATGAGAGTTTAACTGTGTTTGGTTAAAAGTTGTAACTTACTAAACAAGCTGTACTCAAAACGGATCTCATACAAATGTAACAAAAAAATTCTTTTACATTCTTATATAATTCTGAGTATTAATGCTTATCGCGCTTCCTCACGACTAACACTTATCTGAACACTTAAGTAACTCAATATAAATACAAGTATTGATTTGAACTTAATCTAGAATAGGAACTATTAGATTTCAGTTCTAATGGATTTTGGTATAAGATGAATTTCGATAAAAAAGTAATTTAAATCTCTTAATATAGAATTTGCAGATATCAATAAAGCAATTCTTCTTTTTTGATAACATAAATGCCACATTTCAATAAATTTCATTAATGTATAACTTAGTAAAAATTCAAATAAGCAAGCTCATATTACATGGATTAATAATAATTATGATACTTTCATGAAATGGAATATCTTATTTATTAAAGGGCTAAATCATATAAATAAATAAATATGAATAAAAATAACTAATCCAAAATTTTAGATCTTTTAATATAAAGAAAATCTATGAAATAAAAGGATGTATCACGAGTATTTACTTTTTTCGAATATTTGTATATCGAACTTGTATCCGGTACTTGTTTATCACTATCGTTGGATTCAAAGTTTTTTATGGAACTGCCTTACTCGTCTTCTTTCATTTTATGATGGGATGCAGAGATTCATTTAAACACAGAGATATTGTGTCCATTTTAAGGCATTATTTTAAATGAGGCCTTATAGACAATTAAGATACTCATATAATTGAAATGCGTGATTGCACAGCTCAAAACTGGTTCTTATTAATAAAGGAACGACAAGAAAAGCTTGAAATCAAACCCAGAAATGGCTGACTAGTAGGTGTGAATCTTAAGGCTGGTTACACACACAGCGGATTTCTGATCGCGCGGAAAATTTATCGCGCCGTTCACCGAAAATCAGCTGCTGACTGTTCGACTATTGGCAGCGTGGATTCATTATCAAATCAATTTAGTTTTGCTTAAATTATTTACTGCTTGGTATTGTTTGAAATGAACAGAGAGCAAATTCTAGCTTTATTGTTATTCCGTCGTCGAATAAAGAAGAAAAGAAAAAAATCGGTTTATTTGGGTTCATCCAATTAATGAAAAAAAGAGGGGGTTGGAGCCTTCTATACGTTGTTTGAAGAGTTGAGGAAGGATGATACGAAATTCTTCAATTGCTTCAGAATTTCGAATTACTACTTAAAAGAGTTTTTTTCATACTGTTCAATATTTAGTACAGTATTGCACAATATCGAGTCGATATTGTTCAATATAATTCATATTATCCAAGAAGTAACTACATGCAAAATTTGGTAACTAGGTCCAACGGTAAGCCCTATGAGCACGTTGAACGAATTTTCTTTCACTCACGACGCATAAAGACGTTAGATAGTTATATATATTATTACAGAAAACGTTCTGTGGGTGTATGGTGTCAACAGTCCAACACGCAGGGTAATGAAGAATGAAGGTTTATTAGCAAATATACAAGAAAACACGTTGAACAGGTAAAAAGAAACAATAGATTTTGCATAGATAAGAAACGTAAACGGACAACAATTCACAGGTAATAACAGTTCAGCACTTTGAGATTTAGCAACACAAGCAGTCAGAAAATCACTAATAATGACAATAACAGCACTTTCAATAGCGCTCAGCTCACGAGCTTCTTAGCTCGTACAGTACACTAAACTCCAAAGTCGTTCCAGTCGATCAACACTCTCCTCTTTAATCGCAGCGCGGCCTTTAAATACTCTCGCCGTGACGTACCATGGTATTTTATCGTACATTCAAGCGCATTTTCTTTCCTAATAGATATAGCGAGAAAAGGGTCGCATTTTCAAGAATCATCGATTTGGCGCCAAGTCACCAAAATGGTCGCCAAGGTCAAGGGTCCAGGCACGGCCATCCCATACTTACCCATGTAAAACTCTCATCAAAAACATAAGACTAGTGAGGCAGGAAAGCGACATTACAATTTGGCAACAATATTAACGCCCCATCTTAAAACAACAGCAGAGCTGGGATGGGCGAGGTCAGATGACGAGGACGACATCTTAAGCAGGCCATTCATATGTCTTACAAAATGGAAATTTTTGAACACGGGAAGGAAAAAAACAATCGTCAAGGTCGAAAACCTATGGAAAATAGCATAGTGACTGGGAAATTCGGATTTTCAACCAAACCAAATTCCGGTAGTTCGTGCGCCGATTCTAAAGCGGGACCCTTTGCGAGACTTGTCGGCACATCAAAGAGTTTGACTAGATCGAGACCCTGCTAAGAGGGTAGCAAAAAGGGGGAAAGAAGATCACTCTCCCTTACTCCCTTACACTTTGGAACTTCAAATGAAGGGACGTGCCTAATTTTACGACTTGAATGGGTGGGGGCAAAACCAGTGTTGGGACACATGGATAGAATGGAGTATAGATGAATTGTTGGCTTTGCCTTGAACTCCCTTCTCGAAACACCTCAAGACCGTGAGGACGTATGGATTTAAGCTAACATGTGAAAATTATCATGTAAACACGCGCTCAAAATCAGTGAGATTAACAAAAACTTAAACAATTGAACGCTTAATTTTCCTTAAAAGACTTGAAAAGATGAAGGAAAAATTTTCTTATTTTCGGAAGCCACCTGGAAAAGCGAAATACCGGACAAAGGAAAATAGCCAAATCAAATGGAAAATTTTTTTCATAAGGACTTTGTTTACTTACGAAAACCATAAAACCCAGTACATTTCAATTATTGATTCAATTTCCGACTTTATGTATCTTTGAAAGCCTTTCAAATCGACTCTAATTTTCTGAGTTTCCCAATTTATTTGAATGTTATGAATGAACAGCGATTGATTTAATCAGAAGTTAAAGTTAAGCAATAGTGAATAATTCCAATAAAAACGAATTTCTCGTTTGAATGATTAGAGGTTTGAAGCTACCTTTTTATTAATGCAAAAATCACTAAACTATTCTATATAAAATGATTTATAAAAGAATGAAATGCAGATTTGGGCAAAACTGAATTTTTATTATTCATCCAAATTTCAATGTCTTTTATCTTTAAAATATATATTGAAAGAGCTTATAATTTCCGAAGTTTTCGAATTCACCCGAACGATATGAAGCAACAATGAACAATTCAATCAAGTTGAAAGGCAAATTTAAGCGATTGTAGCTATATATCATAAATTGTGACAGTTATTTGTAGTACAAAGAAATTTGTCATTAATCTTATGTTTTCAAAAATATGAGATTGCAATTTTATTGCAGAAAAAGGAAATCGGACAACTATACTGGACGAAATAATTTCTAAAAAATATAATGTGGTTTTGAACTGCTTAATCTGTCATATTTTTCTGTCGCCATGGAATCAAAAACTAACATATTAACAATCACCTTTCAGTCTTCAGTAGCATTCAGTGATGCTATACCTAAACAATTATATGATAGTGTTAGTAAAATGAGAGTATCATCAGTCTGTTTGAACATGCCGAAAAATTGGTTAAAAGAGGCTTTCTGGCCTGTGCTTTTGTTTTTTCACCTCACAGGGTTTCAAACATTGGAGTGCCCACAATATTTCCGTAGATATAAATTATGTCACCTAGCATGGAATATACCAAGAATATTGTATTTCCTTTCGTTAATACTCACCCTCATAATAGAAGTAGCGTTTTTTTGGTTCCTTAGCGATATAAAATTACAGATGGTTATAGTTATTTTAACAGTGCTTCAGATGTCAGCATATTTATCATTGTTTCGATCTCGACGTAATATAAAACTGCTGCTAACAAAGCTTTCTGACGTTTCCCATAAGGTTCATTCCGCCGCAAACATTAAAACTTTTGTCGTCATATATTGCTGTATTATGGTTGGATTGCACTTAATTTCAGAAATCGCTCATTTCAGTTCCGAAATGCCAGATTCATATAAACGCAGAGTATTTGCATCAACTCGGATACCTGAAGAATTAAAATGGTATGTTTCATATGCAATCGATATTTCATTTATACTAAACAATCTATCATTGTATCTCCCATCCATTTCTTTTTCAAGCTATTATTTTTTCGTATGTCTTTGCATGAAAAACATTCTGTCTGAATTTGTTTCGAAGTCGGAAAGTTTAGTTGGACAGTATAATTATCAGAACATACTGAATATCTACGAAGAAATAACAGAAGCCATGGTTTATGGGGATCATTTTCTGTCTTACTATGCATTAATTCTTGTAGTGATAAGTCTGTTCGGACTGTTCTGGTTTTCTTATATTTTTGCGTCTTTTAAAGATGGAGATTATTATTTTTACGTATTAATTATTTGTGGAATAATATATTATTTGCTGTTACTGCTGTCAGTAATGCTACCTGCCGCTGCTGCAAATGAATCCGCAGAAATGGCGAAAAGCACCATCAAGCTTATGGGATGTTGCATTCCTCACTCGTACAGAGATTTAGAGATGTATTTACGTCAAAGATGGAAGCCAAGAGTTGCGATGACCTTATGGAAGATCTACAAAATCGACAAATCTCTTCTTATCAGTGCACTTGGTACGCTTTTGGCGTATGGAATACTTTTGGGAACTTTAGGAAGTGTTAACTAACAAAACAATATGTCCTCAGATGAATGTATGATTAATGGGTGAATATAACTATTAATCCGGAATTTTTAATGTGTGTTTTCTTTAATAATTCTGACAGAGCAAATATGAAATGACAAAGAAAAATTTAAAATTCATGCACCTCAGCCTTACCAGAAAATTACCTTCTTATACAATACACACATACGTCCGATTTTTAAGTTCTTTAAATTTTTGAATCAGCAAATGACCAGTAAATAACGCGGAATCTTCTTCAATCATGCACGGGAATCAATTCTGCACATCTTAAACAATCCTAGTATGCAAGATTATTATAAAATTGTGTCACAAAGACAAAGCAAATCCTATCGAATTCCTGACAGATTCGGCATTCTCTTTCGACATTTTTCGGTTTTTCTGACTATTATCAGCACAGATACTTAGTGGTTTTAAATTTATTATACCAGCTAGGAACGTTATTATCAGGTGGAGGAGTGCAGTTAATCATTCTACGGAAGACATGCTAAATTGTTGCTACAGATTCACTTAAAACCTTGTTAGAAATCACAGAATGCTTTCTCTTTGAGCATTATCATCTTCTCAACTATGCTTTCAAGCTGAAAGACCGCTAAACGAAAAAACTCGAATTACACAATCACGCAATTTTAGCCAGCGTCTTAGCACTTTCAATTTTGTCGTGAAAAAATATTTCATCTAACGTAAAATCCTACGTTAGCTCCGTTGATTACCTTACTCTATTTTAAATAATCTTGTTTTATATATGAACTAGATTTAGTCATAAATAATATTATTTATCTCTTTGATCTACTTAGCATTTTATAATGCACTTTCAGATTTTTGGTGTTCGAAAATTCTATCTGTAACTGGATGTTATGTTATGGAAGCTTGATGTAAGGTTTAGCTAACTGTAAAAGACAGAAGTCCTTCTGTTAGAGAATTACCATGTTTGCTATTTGTTGTATGATTTGTAAAAGTTAATTACTTGATATAAATAAATGATGATGATTGAATATACGTAAAATGTTTCGCTTTTTATTTCTTTTTTTGAATTTTTAAATTTCATCTTCAAGTAGAAACCAATTTGTTGTAAGAAACTATATTATAATAAATTAACATTTAATTATAAAGAATTTCTAATAACAAAACATAAAATGAAATGATTTTATTTTTGTGTAACTACGGAAATAATTTTATTAAAAATCTTAGTATATTCAGTTTTTCGACATATTTTCAAATACTTCGAAAGAAAAAAGCGACCACTTTAGGTGAGAGTCGCCGAGTTTGCACCGGCGGCGCCTTTGATTCGATATGTATCCCAACATCAATTCTATGAAACATTTTTGCCATAAAATATTCAAATTATCTTGCAACGGCGTAAATGGGTGTGTGAAATCATTTTTAAGAGAAGGCGCTCCGTTATTACTGTTAGAGAACAGGTGTTTAGATTTAGATATCATCAAATAAATATATTAAGAGAGGATTAATATTCCTTACGTTGTTTTAAAGTAAATAGCGAAATATATTATATCCTTAGATAGGAAACTTTTTAGGATACAATTTGCTGTGATAATTTTATTAAAATACTACTTTTAAGATAGGGTTAATATATTTGCGTGTCTAAAATTTTGACCGCAAACAGTTGCCTATATCAGACTGGTTAAATCAATGGCATTATTATCTTGATCTAGAGGAACAGCTCAAAAAGCAGATATAATCAGTAGCAGCTGTCATAAAGCAGTGAAATAAGCCAAAGTAAATTATAAAAAATGTCATAATAGGGCATTAATTATATCAATTGTTAGTCCTAAAGAACACAAAATAAGCTTACGTAAATTCGTATCGTATGTCAGGAAGGTAAGAAAGAAGAAAAACTGATACAGTTTATAAGAGGAATATACATTGTGGGCTGGTGTGAATTTTTGAATAAAAAATATTTTTGCATAAATTGTACTTAAAGAAATTGATGGTCCAATTTGAAACAATAGTTGCCCCATCTGTGCAGCCAGTTCCTTTAGTTGGATAGATGACACAATTTTTAAGCTATTTTATTTTCATGAGAGTTTTTTTTTCTGAATTTTTTTGAAGGGAACTGGGACGTTATGTACCTTCAAAAAATCAATTTTTCAATTTTAGCCTCGAACAATAGAGGATTTTCTACTGATTTCGTAAACGCATAGGTTTAAAATGCCTAAAAACACTCAATTAAAATTTAAAAATGCAAACAATTATGAACAAAGGTTTGTCTGTAAATTTGTTTTTATAGTTTTCTGAAAATATTTTTTTTTCCAAATTTAGGTATGCATAGAAAAAAATTCTTTTCATTGTATATGTATGAAATTCTATATAATATATATAATACTTATAACTATTATTCATCTTTTATACAGATATCCTTTGTCTTTTGTTGGGAAATTTCGGGCTAAGAAAAGCTATTTTCGGCGTAATGCAAGCTTCTAACAGAAATATTTCTCTTTTATTATTTTGAATCCATTTCGAATAAAGTCCTTATCCCTTGACAAAATGGACTAGAATGGATTCCTTGTTTATTTTTCGATTACCTCTCAGTTTATCATTGTTTTCAGGCATTCTTTGTATAATATTGATTTCTTTTTTTCTTTGTTTTTTGTTTGCAGCTGAAATTGCGCGCTACTTAAGCATTGTTTTAATTTTATTTTCTAAATATTATCATCTAAATTTTATTGTTTATAAATACATTCTTATTATTTTTTTATTGTTTTTGTTTTAAGTTTAAGTTAAAAAAATGTTTATTTAAAAAATGTTTTCTAACTTTTCTAGTTGATTGCTTTTAAGCACCTTTTATACATTATTTTATACATTTCTGAGCAGTAATTTGATTTTAAGATGATATTTTAAATATAAAATAAAATGTATTTTTGAGATTTTTTAGTATTATAATGAAAACAAGTTCACTGTGATTGTTAAGCTTTCCTTCACATATTATTCCAATTTTGGAGTGAGTTTAGAGAGAATTGTTTTTCCTGAGAGTACCAATGTGAAGCTATGTGCTTTCTATACGATCTATCAAAGCACATATACGAATTGCTATCAAAAACTAAATACTTTAAGATACAAGAATTTATATGCTATTTTGTATTGAAAACATCACAGTCTTACTATATGCACAATATTTTAATTAAAATATAATTTTTACTTGAAAAAACTCCCCTTTGTTTGCAACTGAAATTTCGTTAGTTTTCGCTGTCGAGAACGTCGCAGCTCTATTAAACAAAACAACTGCAGAAATTAATAAATAATATATTCTCCGTTGTTTACTACGTCCTCACATCTTTAATAAGTTCTTCGATGACTTGCGATAATCCCTACCCTATACTATTTTATACAATTTTGTTTTTCATATGAACTAGACACAGTCATAATGTGGATTTATCTCTTATATTTACTTTTAATTTTATACTGCCCTTTCAGTTTTTATGTGATGTTTCAGAATTCTATCTGTAACTCACCGTTATTTTATGGAAGCCCGAAAAAAGATTCAGCTAACTATAGAACACATAAGGCTTTCTGTTTTGAGAATTACCATGGTTTCTATTTGTTGTATCATTGGTAACGGTTAATTGTTTGGTGTAAGTAGGGTAGACCGGGGCTAGTTGGGCCGATTTTTCTTCTAAGAATTTTAAAAAAAATTTGAATTCAACATTTTAAATTTTTTTTAATGCAAACACTATGAGTGTACCTTCAAGAATTCACCATAATAACATTTGAAAATATTAACTATTAATATTAATTTAAAAGCTGAAACTGGTACTAAGTCGCGTGACCCAACCTGCCCCGACTACGGGGTATGTTGGGCCACATAACGCTGCTTCTTCAATGACCTCTACGGGTAAGAAGGGGGGAGGGATGGCACATACCTGGCTAGAGTAACAGCGCTATCTATCGGAAAATATTTAAAATATCGCGACTGACCCAACATGCCCCTATGCCCAACTAGCCCCGGTCTACCCTAAATGATGACGATTGATCTAAGTAAAATTTTTCGCTTTTAGTTCTGTTTTTGAAAGATAAAAATTTATCTCGAAGTGGATTACAATTTTTTGTAAGAGACTATATGATATAGAAATAACCATTTAATTTAAATTTAATATCGAACAATAGCTTGAATTATTTGTGCATCTGCGCAAAAAATAAAATGAAATGATTTTATTTATGTGTAATTATGCAAAATAACTTTATTTTATAAAGTTTTTAGAATATTCTACTTGTTCAAATATTTAATTCAAAAGGGAAAAAAGGAATTTTTGCAGGGGAGATTCGTCAAATTTGAACCGGCGCACAGTGGACCAGTTTCGCTTTCTAGAGAGACAAAAATCATCGCTTCGAAACTAAACGCTGTAGTGCTTTGAAATTTGCACAGTTTAAAGAATATGAACTTCAGTTGTATCTCAGGAAATTTCATAACACACGGTGGGCTGTTTCTTGATTTGCATTAATTTATTTAATTCTTTTTCATTATTCTCTATGTAGAAACAGTCTGAATCAACGAAGAAGCTAATAATAGAAGTATAAAACATAAAAAAATCTAGTAAATTTCACCAAAAGAAGGAAATAGTCTAAAATTAATATTTTGGAAATTTTAGTATTGTCTGATAGGTATTTGTTTATTTTTAACAGTCCAAAAATTTCCCAAAAAAGGCTAAAATCACTGCAGTTTTTACAAAAATAATATCAGAATTAAAATTCTAGAAATGCTGTAAATGGAAATATTCCAAGATATTTTAATGGCCAGCTGTTATATGTAATGGATAAAGTAACGTTGTAACTGTAGCTGAAGACAGCGCTTGAGAGGTTCTCACTGACGCAACCTAACTATCTTTAAAATTTCAAATCTCGTTTTGTACTGATCCAAACTTTTCGCTTTTTTGGCGTGTTTATGTCCACTAGTAAATCAAAAATAAATATATAAATCGATTCAAAATACTACTGCATATATCAATATTTATTCAACGTCTACATCTTATAAATTTTAATGAATTTTATATTGTGTATAGGAACCGGTGTAAAAACGGGCACTGGTGTTAATATGGGCACCCCCTCCCCAAGTGGCTGTGGGAGGTGCTGAAGACTGGCCTCCAGGACTGTAGATGGCGCTACTTGTTGATATAAGATAGCAGAGAGCAGTTGGAACCATTCTTTCAAGTAGTGTGGATGCAGCGTGAGTTATTGAGCGAATTGGTGTTTGTTCTGGACTGCGCAAACTTTTGACTAGTATGTGAAATCGTTTTCTTTTCATGTTCTTATGTTTAGTTTAAAATAATTTTACAGTGATATCCGGAAAGCAGAGATCCTAAGCTACTTTTAGAAGCACGCCTTTAGTCACACACGCTTTTTGGTTACATGTGAAAGTGGCCATCTTTCTTAGGTTTGGTTGGTGTATATATGGGCACCCTTTCAATGCCAATTGATGAGGCTGCTGAAACACCGAAATGTTCCCCTGGAACTTCAAATACAGTTTCGCCGTTCGACATATCTCCTGTCCCCAATATTAAAAAGAGAACCACTACTCGTGGACGCAAAGCAACAAGGTCCAGCCTCATCACTGGATCACCATACAAGGATCAGTTGACCAAGTCTCTTTAGAAAAGTGCTCCCAAGAAGACGTCCTTGAGTGTTCCCGGGGTAAGAAACCGGCCAGGGGGCAGGGGTGGGAAGACCAAGGACCTTCAAAAAAAGAAAATTCGACTCACGAAACGATACGATTCATCATCGGACTCATCAGACTACTATGATCTTCCCCTTGTGGAAAACTATGATGATATCAACCTGGATATCAACGATGGGGATAAACCAGACTCGAGGAAGGAACTTGTATCTTTTGTGATGGAAAATTCTCTGGAGACACTCGCGGGGAAGTGTGGGTTAAATGTGTTATGTGCCAAATGTGGGCACACTTAGATTGTGCCGGGGCTGAAACAGCCAGTTATGTTTGCGATTTCTGTAAATAATTTTTTTCTGTTGTAAATAAATTCTCTACTATTTTGTATTGTTTATTTCGTTTTAAAACATTTTAAACAATTTTTTGTGACTATTTTGGAGAGGGCCCATATTTACACCCCATTTTTTCTGATGCTTTTTTAAAAGCTTTTTGTAAATCTTCGTTTTCTAATTGATATAATTGGTATTAATCATTGTTTTGCCCCCCCCCCTTATTTAGTAAACTTGTAATAGTTGTTAATGAAGGTTAAAAATCCAGAATTTTTCAAAATGAAAGTAACTTTAAATCAAAAACAAAAGAGGGTTCCCATATTTACAACCTTTCCTCTACCCACTACTTAAATTCATTGATTTTTAATAAAATATTCGAATTTATTGTCGACTAAATTTTTATTAACATCTGGGTCAAGACAAGTTAGTCTAATCTTCCAACATGTTTTTCGAATCAGATATTAAATTTTGCGTCATTGAAGGAAAAAGTATAAATTTTCACAGACATATGCTGTCTTTTTGATTGGCATTCATAAGACTTCTTCTAAGACTAAACAAACTTTTATTAGACCACTAAAACACAACTATTACACTTTGTAATCTGCGTACAACGTAACTTCGTTCAACCGTATTCGTAATCTTATTTTAAATCAAATTCAAAGTAGGTCAACATCTGACTGTTGCCATTTATCTGACATCATACACTGTTATAGCAATAAATAAGATAAGTCATGATTTTGTCAGGCCTAAATATTAAATATGCTTACATTAGACCATTCTGACTTTTGAATTGACCTCAATTGAACCAAAGTTTTGCTTACATTCTATAATATCAACACAAAAAGAAAATACATTCTTAAGAGATAAAATAAACTGAAATATAAAATTTAAAAAGTTCTATCTGTCCGACATAAATGCTTCATAACGCAGCGGATTACGCTCAGTTCGTTTGGATATTTGAATCTCAGGTTCTTCATCAGAATTTGTACTGAAGTCATCATCTTCATTCCAGCATTTCCAGGATTTTAACTGACTGACATTAGCTATTGTAGCATAAGGACAGGCATTACTAGGTTCTAGTTGTGAGATTCTGTATGTGTCACTAGGAAGTATTTCTGTGAAAACCATGGGTCCTCGGTATCGTGGTTGCGTTTTCGTTGATTCACCTGTCGCCTTAGGAATTCTTCTAACTGCCACGATTTCTCCTTTACGAAACGATAATTTGCCTGACTTCTTTTTATCGTAATATGCATTCGTTTTCACTAAAGAATCATTGTCGCTTTTCAAGTTTTCAACATTCTTATTCTTTTCCTGGATTTGAAGAAGCAACCAGTGTCGTTCTTCCTTAAAGTCCTTAATATCTACTTGTAGAAGTTTTATTTCAATCTTAACCATTTTAAGTCATCACTTTCTAACTGAGCTGTTTCAAGACGTTTAAGACAGACTGGATTTACTTTTTCATCAGTCGGAATGTTTCCGAATAGTTCCGGTATCCAATGTGAATTCTTTTTCCTATTTTTGCATCAGCAATATGAGGGAGATCAAGCCATGTCCGTCGGATGATAAAATCAACTGACTGCGCATCGTCAGGATCAAAGTATATTCTTATTCTTTCGGCCTTTACATTATCAACTTCAATATCGGCTTTAATTCTTCCAATAGAGGTTAATGCAGGCATCTTTTGATTTACAAAACCGTTTATTTTATTGGCAGCAGGTTCAAGTTTCAGTTTAAGTTTCTGAGCAACTGAAATCTTCAAGAGACAACATGAACTCCCTGTATCAATTAAAGCTTGCACGTTATCACAATTAAAAAGTTTTGCTTTCTTAAAATATGAATTACTCTCCTTAGAATTCTCGCCAACTCGTCTAACAGATAAGCTTTCGTTACTTGAATGATTACTTTCCGTGTCGACACAGTTTATAGCTTTATGGCCGGTTTCATTACATTCTCGGCATGCTAAAACTGATTTTCGCAGCGAACAGTTCTTTGAAATGTGCCCAAAATTAGAGCAGTTGTAGCATTTTGGCTCACCGCTTTCATTATGCGTAATACAAGAGAGCTTTTTCTTTTCGTTGGTTGTAAAAGCGGTATCATCTTTAAAGGAGTTCCGCTTGTCGCAATACTCTTCCTTACGCGGTTGTTTACTCCTTAAAGTTGACCTCAAGGTATCATAGTCATCCAATTTTTGTACTAAATCATCTAGTGAATTCAGCTTAGACCAGTCATCTATAAAATGATCTTTTACTTCTTGAGACACTTTACGTTTAATTTGATACGTTATGATAAGGTCGCTCAACTTTTCAAAACTATCTGCTTTAACTCCATTTACCCATTCATTAAAAAATTTCTTAATTCATAGGCAAAGTTTTCCCAGGGGCTTCCTAAATTCTTATTATGCATAAAAAACTTTTGGCGAAATTTTTCTTGCGTTATTATATACCGCTTTAATAATATCTTTTTAACTTCGTTATAATCGTTGGCAATCTCATCTGATTTTCTGGCAATTAACTGCGCAACGTCATACGGCAATAAACCAAGAAAATGATTTACCCAAGTGTTTTCTAATATTTCAGCTTGTTTGGCCAGACGTTTCAACATAATTAAATATAAACTTATATCGTTTTCATCGGAATTAAATTTTTGCATCAAATGATGAAGTTCTAACTTTATTTCATTTGTGTGCTGTTTATATTTTGATTGCCGACAGAATTTGAAAACCTACCTTCTGCTCCAAGACGTATTTTTTGCAGCTCAAATTCCATTTCATCCTTTCGCTTCCGTTCCTCGTATTCTTGTTCTTCTCTTCTCCTACGTTCCTCCATTTGAATTTTCCGTTCTGCAATATCTTCTTGCCTTTTCTGTTCAGCAATTTCTTCTTGACGCCTACGTTCCTGAAATTCTTCATTTCTTCGTTCATTTTCTTCTTTTTCTTTTCTTTCATTCATTATCGTATTCAACCATTCCTTGGCGCATTCTTCATCGAACTCTTTGTTTGCCAAAATAATCTTTTTCAAATCTGTCAATTTATGACTGTCATTGACCTTCTCTCCAAGTTCTTCAGTCAATATCTTCAAGTCGCACTTCCTTGCTCCAGCAAAATTAGACATTTTCGTACTTACTACACTTTTAGTTTATTTATTTTAACTTGCAAATAAAGATTCAGTATATTGTAATTATAGAGGAGCGAATTATACAATTTCATAACGTACTTTGAAATTTAAACTCTTTCCGTCTTGTTTAACTGTCAATGAGACTTTCAGTCACAGGTTTCTAATTTATCCCACTTATAATTTCTGTTGGCTTTTTAATTGGCATTCATAAGACTTCTTCTAAGACTAAACAAACTTTTATTAGAACACTAAAACACAACTATTACACTTCGTAATCTGCGTACAACGTAACTTCGTTCAACCGTATTCGTATTTGTACTCATCTCTTATTTTCAATCAAATTCAAAGTAGGTCAACATCTCACTGTTGCCACTTATCTGATATCATACGCTGTTATTAAAATAAATAAGTTAAGTCAAGCTTTTGTCAGGCATAAATATTAAATATGCTTACACATAGATACTATTAATAAAATAAAATAAATGAAAATGTCGAGGCTACTTTTAGAAATTTTGAAAATAGGAAGACCAAAGAACAAATTTAGGGTGGTGTTAAAATCTGAAAACTTGTGCAAACTTTAAAAAATCTTTTTCAATTTGAAAATTTAATGAAAAATGGCGTTTAAAGTAACGTACAAAAATATACCAAATATTAAAATACTCATTAAAAAATGGCACTATTTATCTGAACTGGAGTCAAACATCATGAAAAATTTAAATCAGACAGATAAATTGCAATTTAAGTCTTTACAGAACGAATTCAAAAGACTGTCTGAAAAGGGACTCAAGTGTTCGAAAGACATTCCCCAACATTAACCTCCGTGGACCCTCCTAACACTACGTGTTTATGCAAAACAATTCATGGTTTTTAGGATCCCATACAGTTCCTTACAGACTCCCAAAGGAAATAAACCCATTTTCCGACCTCGAAATTTCGATTTTTGCTACAAACTAAAACAGGACCACTGTGCGGGATCCAGATTGGACCGGAATCTTAACTTCAATTCTATTAAATATTTGGGCATTAAATTATATTGTTACGATGCAAATGGGGCTTATGAAATTATTTATAACATACAGCTCTAGAGATTACAGTTAGAAAAGTGTTTATATTTAGATATCATCAATTAAATTTATTAACAAAAATCAAATAGCCCTTACGCTGTTTTAAAGTAAATAAAGCAATATGTTATTGTATGCTTAGATAGGAAACGAATAGGTCGTCTAATTAGATAGAAGATCCTAATCACAGGCGCGAATCATGGCAGCAAACTTCCTAAATAATATTTTTGATTTATGATATAATCTTGAGGTTAAAAAAATTAGATTCACTCGCTAATTTTTGTTCGTGGAGGATCGGGAGGGATCGCTCTTAAAAAGCCTTTCACATTGCACGATCTAAGCAATTCTTATTACTCGTAATATCTAAAAGCCATAATATAGAAAAATGTACAGCCTGTCATAAAAGTATCCGAACACTTCTTATTTCTCGTAATCTATAAAAAGGAAATTCAATGAAATTATATCATTCAATTTGGGAGTATGTTGTTTTTAAAACTATGTGAACTGCATTTCCATAAGGAACAATCTACATATTTATATTTGACTCCTTATCAGATTTTCCAACGGCAACCCCAATTTTTTTATCTTTTAAATGATTCTGCATAATAAAAATTCGCCAAACATAAAATTTGAGGCAAATCGTTTCAAATTAAGCTGAGATATAAAAGAAACAGTATTAAGAGGCTATTTCATTATATGTAAATTTAAAAAATAGGTCACTCTGTTAAAACTTTTCATTTCAGCTGTCAATAGAGCAATGTTCTCTAAGAATATTTGGTGTTTTTCAAAGTTTACCGTTTGGGTCAATGAAATTAAACTAAATAGGAATTCGAGTTGCATGATTTTATATTAAAACACAATAAAATCTTTACATAATATTTTTATACATGATACTCTATATATTAATATAACAGGTAAACAATGCAAACTTTTATATGCATAAATATATTAGTCATTAACTATTTACAACTTAATAAGAACTAAAGTTATCATTTATATCAATTACCTCCTGCATACCACGTGGCATGGAATCTATGACACTGCTAATGGCATCTCGATCTTTTATTTACTTTCTTATTCATAACGAGACTGTGAATATATTGATTTCAAGCTGGCGACTTATTTGTCTGTAAGATAAACCAGATTGATAAAGATCGATTATTTGGCCTTTCGCTACATTGTCTACTTCTCTTGGCATATTAGTAAAATAATCAAAAATTCTGAATAATTTCAACGATTAATTTTAAAAAAGGCATTCTTAGACATAAAATCTTTTTGACTAGCTGAGAAATGAAAGACAGATGCGTATTTTCTGAAATATTCTTTTATAAACAAAACAAAAAAGTACAATGTTGCTGAACAATACCAAACGATTTTCCACAAAAAAAAAACATATTTTCCACCAAACGATATTTAAAATCATTTGTAAGAATTTTTTACTTTTAATATTTTATAATTAATTGCTTTCTACCAATGAGAGTCTTAATTTAAAACTATTAATCTATCGAAATATTTTAGACCTTTGTTTCAGTTTTTAAAAAAATTCATTTCGTCCAAGTCTCATAACATTTTATTATCTGCACACAAGGAGTTACTATATTATTTCATTGAATAATGTTTTATTCATTAATACATTTAATAATATGTAAATTCATAATTTATGCAGAATTATGACTCTTTACACTTTTATCAATTTAATAACTTACCAAACATTTTTATAACCATAAAGGGCTTTCATTTTTCATTTTAGTTGTTTAAACGTAATGCTTCTTGAAATGCAAGAGGAGTAGAGACTGTTACATGTATCGATTTTTCTTTTCGTTTCTTATTCAAATTTACACTTACTTTAAAAAGAAAACAATTTTTCGTAATCTAAAGCAACACAGGAAGACACGCTTTTTTTCCGTTTGATTTCAGAGATTTTTTTTCCTGTTAACGAATCCTTTTGTAAAGGTGAGATTCCCCCTTTAGGAAGCGAAAATCAATGTTTTCTGAATGCTTTTGGTTATGGCTGCATATCTGAAAAACTAGACGAAAATGGTTGAAATTTTCAATTGTGAGGTTTTAGTTCATACTCCTTTGATTGGCATCAAAATTGTTTGAGTTTCTATTCAAACATTTTTAACTTATAAATTTAAAAATTAATATAAATTATAAAATATAATTTCCATTTTTCAAAAAGGCATATCCTTTGTCTTGTTTGTCTAGTATTTTATTATAAAAAAGAATTGTTGTTTAAGATTCATTGTATTTTGAAATATATTGGAAAAACGGATATGGTCATTAAACATTAGGAATTCCGAATTTCAATTCTTCAAAACTAATCAACCGTTTTCTCAAAATTACAAAATTTTATATGTATTCGAACTAATTTAATCTGGAAAATATGAATATGTACTCAAAATTAGGCGTTGACATTTGGAAAAATTGAGTTTGTGTAAATAAAAGTATGAAGACGACCCCTTTCATGAAAAAATATTCTGTACACTTCTAGACGACACATTTCTACGGCGGCAGACATTTACAGTTTTATTGGGCGATTATGAGTGTCGGAAAAAAGAGGAGCGTTCGGATACTTTTTTGAAAATATGAGAGAACACCATGTCCATAATGGCATCTCATTTTATATCATTCTCAAATTTTCCAATAGGAAATATCATTTTTTTCTTTTAACTGATTTTAGATATTAAAAATTTTCATTATTTGAGCTTCAGGCAATTTAATTCAAAATGACGGATTTGTGTATGGAAAGAAACTACAGTCCATCTCAATATATATGAATGAACAAAAGAAGTGCTTTTGCTTTGTTGTATTTTAGTTTTTATTATTTGACTAAATAATTTTGCAACGGGACTTTTAGCTGCTTAAAAAAATATTAAATAAAAAAAAGAAGCCGGAATATATGTATAAATATGAATCACATATCGTATTTTCATTTTCACGTTTATTTTTAAAACAATATTCATTTAAAAACAAAGACAGTCAAGAAAAAAAAGGCCTTAAAGTGTAATAAGCACGACATATTAAATTCAATTAAATACATTTTAAAAAAAATCAAAATTTCACTTAAGCAGAAGTATGATAATCGAGAGCTGAGAAATATGATATTCAACTCACTCAGATCAATTTTAAAAATCGATTACAAAGCTCAAATTAATTTTATGTGGATTGTTGTGTTGGTATGCTAATATTATTTGTGACTTAAGTTAAACAATCAAATTGCACAAGTTAAAAGTTTACCTCTTATGCAAAACTTGTTTGTTTTCAATTTATTTACTTTAATGTTTTATCTTAAACATGTAGTTATATCGTATAATGGCTAGTAACTGAAATATTCTAGAATTTCACTTCCTTAAATTTTTGCTAATCAAGGCAATTAACATCATACCAATAACACAGATTCATTCCATACTCTTTCAAAGTACCAATTGAGAAGCTTTCATATAGACATGATTGATCCAGGACGCAAAATAAGGTATACTAAATATTTTTATTGCACTTCTTGACTATAATAAATTACATAACAATTGCATTAAACATGGCATATAACTGCACATATCTTATTCCTAAATATTTAGTTCTGAGCTAGATTTTACAAGTCAAGATTTTACATTTAACATGATCATCGTAAGAAAATTCCTCAACCTAAGGTGATCACCTAAATATTTAGACTAGTCTCAATCCCTAATCTTAAAGTTTTCAATTTTGACCATTTACTATCAAATTTTCTAATTTTACAATATCAAGCTTATCTCCAAGGAACAATACAGAAATGTAACATATATAAAGAATCCTCCTAGAGTAAGTATGCCTCGATCCTAGAGTAAGCATTTATACAGATTCACTGCCTAACATTTTATAACGAAGAATTACTTTTAACAAGTTGACCTTATCTTGACATATGAGAGACAAAAGGAAAAGTTTATAATATATGACCTATCATTGTTGAACCGCCACTGGAAACGTCCCCCTGGGACATGTGAACAGATGTGGAATCGCCAACTTGTGATGATTCGACGACACGGATTCCTGATCGCTGTACTGGTTCCAGAATGTTGTCACACTTGCAGGAGCTACCGCAAAACACTCCCTGGAACGTTATTAATTTCCTTTAACACCTGGGGCTGAACTTGAGATACTGGTGCCGTACATACCTCCAAAACTTTTCCTCCATTATAGTCTTATCGAACTTTTTTTAAAACCCTCTCGGGCAGAGCTGACATAAGCGAGAAAGTATCCATTATTCGTAACCAGCTGACCATCTAAAAGTCTTAGTGGATTTTTTTCGCTCATCGGCAAGCCATTCCAATCGTTGAAAAAAGGATGTTCGTTGCTAAAACACAATCTTCTTCCGTCTCTCTCTTCCTTTCTTCCTTCTCCTCTTCCTTTTTCTTTTCAACTTTCTCGCCTTATATCTCGCCAGTTCTCTCCCCAGCAAAGATATTCTCGCCCTCAAAATCATCCCTCATTGCATAGATAAGAAAAATATACGCCCCTACTTATCTTCCTATAGGTCCGTCACCTACAATTTGTATACTCCCATTTGGTCAAGCTAACCCCTAGGTAATTATCTGTATGTCACAGAGGAATAAATCAAGAAAGGTAAAATAACTGACACTGCAGCTGTTCCAGCTGGGTCAAGTCGTCACCACCCGCAGGGTAGCATAACATTGACTTCAAAAGCCTATCCACCTGTTGTCCCTACAACGAAGAAAGGTCCATTTGTGTCGAACCGAAGTGTTTCCACCTCTTTTAAGAAGGTAATCCATCACTATCTATTGCTGTTGTCCCAACACCATAGAAAAGTCCGTTTTTAAGGAACAACAATGCTTTCTCCTTTTTCTCTTGCCACAAAGGAAGCCACCACACACTGTACAGCAGTTGTAAGGGCTTTTGACATAGAAAAATTACATTACACACTCTCTACAGCTGTTGCAAAGCCTTTGACATAGAAAAATACCACACATAGAAATTTCACTCATATGAATGGGGTATATGAGCAATAAAGTATTTCATTACCCCGTTCAGCAAAACCAAAAGAATTCAGCTAACTTAAAACAACAGATTTTTCTGTTGCTAAGAATAATCACGACAAGATGTTGAAGAAAAAATTTCAAACATCTTGAGAATTCATAGCAATATTGGATTGAGTAATAAATAATGAGTATTTATCTTTCTGAATTTATTTTAAACAAAACAGATGCAATAAATTAATAAACAATATATTGTTGTTGTTTATTACTTCCTCACATTTTTAATAAATTCTTCCATGACTTGCGGTAGCTATCTCTATGTTTTGACTCAAAGAATTCTTCTACCTAATCCCTTAATTCCACGTTATTTTTGACTGATATATCGGTCAATCTTCCAAAAGAGATAACTATTAGCACAGGATATTTTACGATATCTCTGCGACGTTAATTGTTATTCTAAATGCGGCACAATATTGTTAAGGCATCGTAAGAACATTGTAGAGAATTTTGTGCTAATAAGTATGGAAAGAGATGAAAATCTAAAGGTACCAAATCTGGAGAATATGAAAGATGAGGCAATACTTCCCATCTTGAATCGTTGATTTGGCCATAATAACAATGTGAGGACGGACATCGTGGTGTTGCAGAACAATGCCATTACACCTCTTCTGTCTTTGTCGCTGAATTGCTTCGTCAAGTCATTGTATTTGTTAAGAATAGAACTCCGCATTGATTGTTTCGTTGGGATCAATAAGTTCTTAAGGAATTATACCTTTCCAGTCCCACTACACATACAACATCTTCTTTTGAGCATGAAGTTCTCGTTATGTTAGCGGAGTCGTTGTTTGTCAATGTTGAGCCATTCTCTTCGCTGCTTCATATTAACGTAAAGTCGAGCCATCGAACAGGCAACGATAGTGAAGTGTTGATTTGTGTTGTTTCCGCGCTGATTCTTGTAGCTCTTTTTGTGTGGCACATATAGGACAGATTCTGAATCTTGTCCATTGAAAAAATATTGTTACGAACATTGAATATCGCTTCCAGGAAATGTCAGTCTTATGTTTGGGAAGAGTGTTTTACAGGGGTAAGTATGGAAAGATCGGTAGCGGCCAGGCCTGGACACCTGATCTTTTCTCCAAACTTCACGACTATTTTAGGCGATTTGGCAACAAATCGAAGATTCCCGAAAATGTGATTATTTTCTCGATATCTGTATTAGGAGCAGAAATCCGGATTTCTGCAGAGATTTCCATGTGACGTCACAGCCTGTACGAGAGACTATAATTAGCGCCGTGTTCGGATCACAGGGTTGAATCGTTTTTCAACATCTTTGGAGAGCTAACGTCTTCGAGGAACTACTTAGAGTTTTGTCTGCAGTGCTAGCTGGAAAACTGGTGAGCTGAGCGCTATTGAAAGTGCTGTTACTGTCATTAGTGAATTGCTGTCTGTGTTGCTAGATACGGAAGTAATGTTACAGTTATTGATAGTTATTTGACTGTTTGTGTAGATACTCTGTATAAATACTACTGATCCTGTTACCTGCGCCTCATGTTTACGGACTATTTTTGAATAAATCGTCTTCCTCCGTTATCCTGCTTGTTGGACTGTTTTCACCGTAAACCCACAGGACAAGTTTCGTAACAATATATTTCACCACATATTTTTTAATCACTACATCTGCTACGCAAATTCTGTGTTAGTTTGACTTGCAAAGTTTTCAAGAAATGTGTTCAATCACTATATTCATTGAATTCAGTTAGTCGACAATCATTCCGTGGTTTGTTTTTGAATTACTTCAAGGAATTGTTGCATTTTTATAAGCAAAAAAACTTTGAAGGGCCTGTATAAAATGCAATGTCGATCTAAGTATCCGATGAAAAAAATATCTTAGAAACCATCTCTAGAATAAAGAAATCACTCAAAATATTATTAAATTAAATTAGAAATATTTATTCAGTGTTCAGTTCCACAACTTATCAAAAAGGATAGCAAAACCTTTTGTTTTATGGTATTAATTCAATCTTTCAAATTCATTTATCTTTTAGAAACACTCCACTATTCTCCATTTTAATGACTATGATCTCCAAGATCTATGGCGTGGCAGTACCGTGAGACATTGCTGCTTATTCATCAACATCAAAACTATCACGCCCCTCGATATAATGCGAAAAGAAAATAGTGTCGATAATGGATAGTTTTGTCCAGGTGACATTCCATTCTCATGATATGAAAACACACATAAATAACAACAGAGTAAAAAGAATTCAAAATACATTAACTTGTAGAGCATTAAATTCTCTTTCAAATAATATAAAATATTCTGCGGATACGTTTTATTTCTGTGCATTTGAAAATAAAAAAACCCATGAATCATTGCTCAATCCATATATAAACAGATAATAACTAGTTGAATGTGTAGTGCCATCAAAAAGACTTGAATCGATGAAGTAAAAAATCCATCTCTAGAATAACGAAATCTGTCAAAATTTTATTAAATTAAATTTGAAAGGTTTTTTCTGTTGGGACATCCATAACTTATCGAAAAAGATAAGAAAATTGTCTGATTTTATGTTATTGATTCAATCATTCAGATTCACTCATTTGTTAGAAATCTTCCAATATTTTTCTTTTTGCTGACTTCTCCAATTTTTCTGATTGATGTGCAGCTAATCGAATAAAATCGAATTTCACAATAATCTTAGATTATCATGAAATTGAAAGAGTATTTGGTTATCATACATTATAAAATCCATTCAGCTATTATACATGAAGTGATTTCCAAGACAAGAAAATATGTATTTGAATTGCTTAATATATGATATTTTTCTGTTTCTATGGGATGAAAACAGCGTAGTCTTTAGGGTCCTTTGGTCTGCAACAGCAGTCTGCTTTACATAAACTTAAGTTCGGTAGTATTAGTAGTAGGCGAATTTCAACATTCAAGATGCCGGCAGATTGGCTAAAAGAGGCTTCCATGCCTGTGCTTTTGTTTTTCCATCTCATTGGGTTTCAGAAATTGGAGTTCCCACAATATTTCCGTAGATATAAATTATGTCACCTAGCATGGAATATACCAAGAATATTGTTTTACCTTTTTCTAATACTTACCCTTATAATGGAAACAGCGTTTTTCGGGTTCCTTGGCAATGTAAAATTACAGCTGGTTATAGTTATTGGAAGAGTGCTTTAGACGTCAGCATATTTGTCAGTGTTTCGATCTCGACGTAATATAAAACTACTGCTTACAAAGCTTTCTAACGTTCCCCAGAAGGTTCATTCCGCTTGAAACATTAAACATTTGACCGTCATATATTGCTTTATTATGGTTGGATTCAACTTAATATCAGAAATCGCTTATTTGAGTTCTGAAATACAAGCTTCATACAAACGCAGAGTATTTGCATCTCCCCTGATACCTGAAGAATTAAAATGGCATGTTTCATATGCATTTCGCTAGTGGCATGTTTCATGTGCTAGTATTGTTTTTGAAGGCCCAGCCAGCTGCGAAGGGTTGTTACAATTAAAGTTCGCCTATCTAGAAGCCCGAGAGCCTGTTCTATGGCTTTGAAACGGAACAAAATTTCACTAGTATGTAGCGAAAGATATGAACTCTGTGAAAGCTAAAAAATAAACGAAAAAAACAACAACACATAAAAACGGTATTTTCAATGGAAAAGGTCTCATCATGGAATTTAAGCAGCGTTTTCAGCTAAACAAAAAAAACCCTCATATGAACTATTAAATTCTGCTTCAGTTATTGAAGTATCTGCTAAAGAAGTCTTAGACGATGGTGCAGCGAGACGTTTGACGCAAATTTTTAATTTTTTTTAAAACTTTTTTTTTCTCCTTTTATTTATTTCTCTTTTTTCAGTTTTTGCAAAGCACATGTTTTACCCTACATACTAGTGAAAATTTTTGCAATTAAAGCCATTGAACCGGCTCTAAGGCTCTCTGAATAGGCAAACTTTAGTTGTACCAACACTACTCATATTAACCCATATTGTACCAAGCATTGAAAGAATTAATATTTAAAAAAAAATCTTAAAGATGTGTTTCTATAAGCCTATGTATACACATAAAATAAAAAAAAACTTACCAAACTTTTATTAGTTTAGTCGGAAGAGGTGTTCTAAAAATAGGACAATGGCACAATCCATTGCTATTAGTTCTTACTTAGGAGGAAGGGGAGAAAGCATCTTCAGCCATAGTCCAACGTTACATGTTTTTACAGATAGTTGTTGGTTTTGCTGTACAGAGTTTTAATTGGCATCTTCTTCGTCTGTTTTGTGGGCTTTTTGCAATAACATGTTCATTTTTAAGCTTTAGGAAATCTTCAATAGCTTGCTAACTCCTAGTTTTCTGCAAGATGGATTTTTTGGAACAGAAGGTCCCAAATAGGCAACTGTTATGTGTCTTCGAAAATCAAGCAAGCCCAGACTACCCTATTAGCACAATATATTTTACGATATCTAAACGATGCTTCTATAATATTCTGAATGCCGAAACACATCGTAAATATATCGTATGTATATTGTATAGCATCATGTGCTAATAGGGTATCATCACTAAATAGCTGATTGAGCTTCCATGAAGCATCAAAGGCTGTTTCAAAAGCATTAAGAAATAAAGGTCAGTACTATTTTCGTCTTTGAATTTTTGTAAAATCCCTCCGGTCCGCCCCTGGCGGTACTTCGAAAGGGGTGGCAAAATCAGACATACAGGAAAATAATTTTATAACTAAGAAGAGCTGCGACACTAGCTCAATCACTGCGTACATAAAAAATTAATTAATTCCATAATTTCGAATGTTTCGTCTATTGTCGGTAAATTGCTGATATGTCAACTAAACACTAGTGCTGAATGTGCGATTTTCGCTATTTGTCTCCTGAAATCAAACGCGTCAAAGACGAATAACTTTACTAATAATATTTTTTCCTGCAAATTCCTTTTTTTCCTGAGGTTAATGTGAATTATATAACTTGAAAAGGAAGGGCGCATGTTGCAAATTCGCCCCGGGAGGCATATATTGTTACGCCACTGCACGCGAACAATATTAGCAACAGTTTAAAAAGAAGAAATATAAATATTCTATCATATTGGTCTGAAATTGCGCAATTTTCCCTCTAATTATAAAAAAAAAATATTTTAAAATATTATTCTAAATAACGGGGGTCATAAACTATTGACCCCTTTTAAAAAATAATTAAAAAGAAGTAATAATGTTACAACTATGTTATTTTTTTTTTTAAATGAGAGAGCAAATAAAGTATTTTTTCAGATATGTGGCGTACCATTACGACGTTCTAAATTTGCTACAGCGAGAGATTTGCATACGTAGTGGCTACCGACCAGAAGAAGCCGATGCGAGTTTTTGATTTCCTTCTTTAGTTTTTCTTGACTATCTCGAAAACTATTCAGTTTTCGAATTACAATTTATTTAACAAATTAAAAATCGTAAAATTCCCTACAAATACATGCTTTTATTTTTCATCTAGCTTTAATAATTTCGCAGATAATGGTTATCAAAAATGGGAGATGGCCAATAATTTATGACAATCTACGGCGCGTTATCTATCTGAAAGAAATAAATTTTTAAAATCCGCTCTCATTGTAAAAAAAGTAGTTGCAACATTATTAATTTTTAAAATAGGTACAATAATTTTAATCCACACTGCATAATTATTAGGAATAGTTTTTATTAAAAATTTTTAATTTCTCTATCACTGCACATTAAAAAAATTCCTAGGTGGTCCAAATTCTTTTACCATCCCCTATTATATATTTTTAAAGAATAATCATGGAATGTTTCCCTATACTTCAACAATTTTTCCAAAATTATGTCTGGAGTACAGACTGCTCTTAATTTACGATTCATTGTGTAAACTTTATAATTGAAAACTACTGGATCAAACTTACGAAATTTAGAAATATTATATAGAAAGTAATGAGACTTAATAATGCTTTTGAAATAAACACAAAGTTAAGCATCACATGGATTTGGAATGGTGATTGAGGTAGCAGTGAAACGGGAGAGCATTTAAATAATGACGTCGTCTCAGACATGTTGGCCAAGTAACCATTCCTCAGATGAAAAGTCCGTCGGAAAATCATCTAAACCAGTAATACGCAAAATACGGCCCGCTTAGAGGTTCTATCCGGCCAGACGAGGCAATAGCATAATAGTATATTATATAAAAAATAATAGTATAATCAGAAGATCTGGGATCAAACGAGATAATGAGGAACTTTTAGAAACGCATTTACAGTTTCTTTCATCGCATTAGTATTAAAGTATTTTTAAGATGTTGACTGCCTATCACGCACTTTGACTCACACCTTCTATCAAATTAGATGATCCCATCTCTTCTATAATTAGCCGAGAAGAGGCCATGTAATTAGATAGAAGGCATATTCTGACTTAACCCTGTGATTCCTAAGACCATTGGAATAGAGAGGGAACTCAAAATACGGGAACGTCCGAGTTCCTCTTTCAAAGATAAGGGTAATTCCTCTCCTCAAAATCCACAATGACAGCTGGCACTGTCACCGAATTCTAAGAAGAGCCCCTTCTTCCCCCAACCCATCTGGGAGAGCCACTCTAACGAAGAAAGTGTGAACAGCGGGCGAGAAATAAATCACACTTAACGAAAGGGATGGGAATTTCGCAGCGAAATTCGGAAGTTTCGGACAGCCATCGTCTTTTGCTTGAAGAGACGTTTGGGACGCTCCCGTATCGATGGAGTTAACGAATTCTTCCAAAAAATCCCTCAATTCCACGCTATTATTGATTGATACACCGCTCACATCTTCCGAAAGTGATCGAAAGAGATGAAAATCTAAAGGTGCCAAGTCTGAAGAGTATGGAGGATGAGGCAGAACTTTCCATGTCGAATCGCGATTATGGTCATATTGGGAATGTCAGGACGGACATCGTCGCGTTGCAGAACAGCGCCATTGCTCCCGTTCTGTCTCTTTCCCTGAATCGCTTCGTCAAGTCAGTGTAGTGTTGAATAGAACTCCGCGTTGATTGTATTGTTGGGCTCGATTAGCTCTTATGCAATTATGCTCTTTCAGTCCCGCCGTACACATAACATGGTCTTTCGAGCATGAAGGTTTCGATTTGCTTTCTGTGTCGCTTGTTTGTCCATTCTCTATGATTTTTGTTGTTTTCGTGTTGATTTTTGTAGCTCTATTTTGTGTATTTTCTTGTTTTAGACTATCTCCGACCAGCCTACCCAAACGGGTGTAAAGCCTACAACGGTCGGCGGGGAGACAACAACTTAAATTTATTTTGCAGACTATGCCCTGAACAGGGGCAGTGAATTAAAACAGATTGAGTTATAAAATACAGTTGCCCACCCACACAAGTGAGGACTCTGTTTCGTGTGCGCTCACAAGCTCAAAGACTCTGAAACTTGCCTATTGAATAAAGATGGTTCGCCACAGGTTTTGCAATTTATCCATGAGTTCCAACAATTTTCTGTTAGTTTGACATGTATTTTTTTGAAGAATTTGGTTCATTCACTATCCATCGACTCCAGTTGGTCGATTGAAGTATGATTTGTTTTTGAGGACAAAATTCCCAATTTTTCAGCGCCAAGATTTATGGCGTGGCAGTACTGCGAGGCATTGCTGCTTATTCATCAACATCAAAACTCTCATAAGCCTCGATAAAATGCGAAAAGCAAATGGTATCGAAAATTTATAGTTTTGTCCAGGCGACATTCCATTCTCATGATCTGAAAACACACATAAAAAACAACAGAATAAAAAAGATTCAAATACATTATGTTGTAGAGAATTACATTGTCTTTCAAATAATGTAAAATATTCTGCGAATGCGTTTTACTTCTGCGTGCATTTGAAAATAAAAATAAACATGAATTATTGATCAATCCAATATAAACAGATAATAACTAGTTTAATGTGAAGGGCCACCTAAAAGACTTGAACCGATAAAATAAAAAAATTCTTAGAATCCATCTCTAGAATAACGAAATCTCTCAAAATTTTATTAAATTAAATTCGAAAAGTTTTTTTCTGTGTGCACATTAATAACTTATCGAAAAGGACAAGAAAGCTATCTGATTTATGTTATTGATTCAATCTTTCAGATTCACTTATTTGTTAGAAATCTTCCACTATTTTCCATTTTACTGACTTCTTCAATTCCTGTGATTGATATGCAGCTAGGGCGATTGATTTAATCATATTAAAAGGCAAAATGAACAAAGAATATCTAAATATGATATTTCGAATAAAATCGAATTTCACAATAATCTCAGATTATGAAAATATTGAAAGAGTATTTGGTTATATTACATTAAAAAATTCATTCAACTATTATACATGGAATGATTTCCAAAACAAGAAAATAAAGTTTCGAATTGCTTAATATGTGATATTTTTCTTTATGTTTGTATGTATTGAAAACAGCGCAGTCTCTGGCGTCGTTTGGTCTGCAGAGGCAGTCTGTATTGTGCTTTACCTAAACTTATGTTCGATAGTATTAGTAGAAGGACAATTTTAACATTCAACATGACGGAAGGTTGGCTAAAAGAAGCTTCCAGGCCTGTGCTTTTGTTTTTCCATCTCATTGGGTTCAGGAAATTGGAATTCCCACAATATTTCCGTAGATATAAATTATGTCACCTAGCATGGAAAATACCAAGAATATTGTTTTTCCTTTCGTTAATATTTACCCTTATAGTGGAAATAGCGTTTTATGGGTTCCTTCACGATATCAAATTACAGCTTGTTATAGTTATTGGAACAGTGCTTCAGATGTCAGCATATTTATCACTGTTTCGATCTCTACGTAATATAGAACTGCTGCTTACAAAGCTTTCTAATGTTTCCCAGAAGGTTTGTTCCGCTGGAAACATTAAACCTTTTGTCTTCATATATTACTGTATTATGGTTGGATTGATTTTAATTGTAGAAATCGCTCATTTCAGTTCCGAAATGCCAGCTTCATATAAACGCAGAGTATTTGCATCCACTCTGATACCTGAAGAATTAAAATGGTATGTTTCATATGCAATCGATATTTCATTTATACTAAACAATCTATCATTGCATCTCCCGTCCATTTGTTTTTCAAGCTATTATTTTTTCGTATGTCTTTGCATGAAAAAGATTCTGTCTGAATTTGTTTCAAAGTCGCAAAGTTTAGCTGGACAATATAACCATCAGAACATACTAAATATCTACGAAGAAATAACCGATGCCATGGTTTATGGGGATAATTTTCTGTCTTACTATGCATTCATTCTTGTAGTGATAAGTCTGTTCGGACTGTTCTGGTTTTCTTATATTTTTGCGTCTTTTAAAGGTGAAGATTATTATTTTTACGTATTAATTATTTGTGGAATAATATACTATTTGCTGTTATTGCTGTCAGTAATGCTACCTGCCGCTGCTGCAAATGAATCAGCAGAAATGGCAAAAAGCACCATCAAGCTTATGGGAAGTAGCATTCCTCACTCATACAGAGATTTAGAGATGTATTTACGTCAAAGATGGAAGCCAAGAGTTGTGATGACCCTGTGGAAGATCTACAAAATCGACAAGTCTCTTCTTATCAGTGCACTTGGTACGCTTATGGCGTATGGAATGCTTTTGGGAACTTCAGGAAGTGTTAACTAACAAAACAATTTGTCCTCAGGTGAATGTATGATTAAAGGGTGAATATAACTATAAAGCCGGAATTTTTAATGTGTGCTTTATTTAATAATTCTGACAGTGCAAATATAAAATAACAAGGCAAAATTTAAAATTCATGCATTGCAGCTTTACCAGAAAATTACCTTTTGTTACACTACATACATACGTCCGATTTTTAAGTGCTTAAGATTATGAAGCACAAATGCACAGTAAATAACGCGAAATCTTCTTCAGTCTTGCGCGGGAATCGATTTTGACACATCTTATGAATCGTATTATGCAAGATTATTATAAAATAGTGTCCCAAAGACACAGCAAATCTTATTGATTCCCTGACAGATTCGGCATTCTCATTCGACATTTTTCGGTTTTTCTCACTATTCTCTGCACTGAGATTTAGTGGTTTTAAATTTATTATACCAGATAGGAACGTTATTATCAAGTGGAGGAGTGCAGTTAATCATTCTACGGAAGACATGCTAAATTTTTGCTACAGATTCACTTAAAACCTTGTTAGAAATCACAGAATGCTTTCTCTTTGAGCATTATCATCTTCTCAACTATGCTTTCAAGCTGAAAGACCGCTAAACGAAAAGACTCGAATTACACAATCACGCAATTTTAGCCAGCGTCTTAGCACTTTCAATTTTGTCGTGAAAGAATATTTCATCTAACGTAAAATCCTACGTTAGCTCCGTTGATTACCTTACTCTATTTTAAATAATCTTGTTTTATATATGAACTAGATTTAGTCATAAATAATATTATTTATCTCTTTGATCTACTTAGCATTTTATAATGCACTTTCAGATTTTTGGTGTTCGAAAATTCTATCTGTAACTGGATGTTATGTTATGGAAGCTTGATGTAAGGTTTAGCTAACTGTAAAAGACAGAAGTCCTTCTGTTAGAGAATTACCATGTTTGCTATTTGTTGTATGATTTGTAAAAGTTAATTACTTGATATAAATAAATGATGATGATTGAATATACGTAAAATGTTTCGCTTTTTATTTCTTTTTTTGAATTTTTAAATTTCATCTTCAAGTAGAATCCAATTTGTTGTAAGAAACTATATTATAATAAATTAACATTTAATTATAAAGAATTTCTAATAACAAAGCATAAAATGAAATGATTTTATTTTTGTGTAACTACGGAAATAATTTTATTAAAAATCGGTAAAAATTGGTAAAAGTTAATTACTTTATTTAAAAAATAATGATGATTTGATATACGTAAAATCTTTTTCTTCTTATTTCTTTTTTTTTAATGTTTAAATTTCATCTTGAAGTAGAATTCAATTTGTTGTAAGAAACTATCTTATAGTGAAATCAGCATTTAATAAAAAAGAATTTAGAATAAATTAAATTTTTAGTACATCTTTACAAAGCATTAAAATGAAATGATTTTATTTTTGTGTAAATAACGAGATAATTTTATTAAAATTTTTAGTATATTCATATTTTCGAAATATTTTCAATTACTTCGAAAGAAAAAACCGACCACTTTAGGCGAGTGTCGCCGAGTTTGGACCGGTGGCGCTTTTGTTTCGATATGTATCCTAACATCAATTCAATTAAACATTTGGACCATAAAATATTCAAATTATCTTGTAACGGCGTATATGGGGTATATGAAATCATTTTTAAGAGAAGGCGCTCCGTTATTACTGTTAGAGAATAAGTGTTTAGATTTAGGTATCATCAAATTTATATTTTAACAAAGGATTAATATTCCTTACGTTGCTTTAAAGTAAATAGCAAAATATATTATATCCTTAGATAGGAAACTTTTTAGGCTAGAATTTCCTGTAATAATTTTATTAAAATACTACTTTTAGGATAGGATCAAGGAATCTTCTTGTCTAAAATTTGGACCAAAAACAATTGCCTATATCAGACTAGTTAAATCAATGGCACTATTATCTAGAACTAGAGGAAGATCCCCAAAAGCAGTTATAATCAGTACTAGCTGTCATAAATTGGAAGTGAAATAAGCCGAAGCAAACTATAAAAAATGTCATAATGGGGCATTAATTATATCAATTGTTAGTCCTAAAAGAATAAAAACTAAGCTTACGTAAATTCGTATCGTATGTTAGGAAGGTAACAAAGAAGAAGAACTGACACAGTTCATAAGAGGAATAAGCATTGTGGGCTGGTGTGGATTTTTGAAAAAAAAATATTATTGCATTTGTTGTACTTACAGAAATTCATGGCCGAATTTGAAACAGTAGTTGCCCCATCTGTGCAGCCAGTTGCTTTAGTTGGATCGATGACACAATTTTTAAGCTATTTTATTTTCATGAGCGTTTTTCTTTTTGAATCTTTTTGAAGGGATCTGGCACGTTATGTACCTTCATGAAATCAATTTTTGAATTTTAGCCTCAAACAATACAGGATTTTCTACTGATTTCGTATACGCATAGGTTTAAAATGCATAAAGACACTCAATTAAAATTTAAAAATGCAAACAATTATGAACAAAGATTTGTCTGTAAATTTGTTTTTATAGTTTTCTGAAAATATTTTTTTTCCAAATTTAGGTACGCATAGAAAAAAATTCTTTTCATTGTATATGTATGAAATTCTATATAATAATACTTATAACTATTATTCATCTTTTATACAGATATACTTTGTCTTTTGTTGGGAAATTTCGGGCTAAGAAAAGCTATTTTCGGCGTAATGCAAGCTTCTAACAGAAATATTTCCCAATTATTATTTTGAATACATTTCGAATAAAGTCCTTATCCCTTGACAAAATGGACTAGAATGGATTCCTTGTTTATTTTTCGATTACCTCTCAGTTTATCATTGTTTTCAGGCTTTCTTTGTATAATATTGATTTCTATTTTTCTTTGTTTTTTGGTTCAGCTGAAATTGCGTGCTACTTAAGCATTGTTTTAATTTTATTTTCTAAATATTATCATCTAAATTTTATTACTTATAAATACATTCTTATTACTTTTTTATTGTTTTTGTTTTAAGTTTATGTTAAAAAAATGTTTATTTAAAAAATGTTTTCTAACTTTTCTAGTTGATTGCTTTTAAGCACCTTTTATTCATTATTATATACATTTCTGAGCAGTAATATGATTTTAAGATGATATTTTAAATATAAAATAAAATGTATTTTTGAGAATTTCTGGTATTATAATGAAAATAAGTTCACTGTGATTGTTAAGCTTTCCTTCACATATTATTCCAATTTTGGTGTGAGATTAGAGAGAATTGTTTTTTCTGAGAGTACCAATGTGAAGCTATGTGCTTTCTATACGATCTATCAAAGCACATATACGAATTGCTATTAAAAACTAAATACTTTAAGATACAAGAATTTATATGCTATTTTGTATTGAAAACATCACATTCTTTCTATATGCACAATATTTTAATTAAAATATAATTTTTACTTGAAAAAAATTTCCTTTTGTTTGCAACTGAAATTTCGTCAGTTTTCTCTGTCGAGAACGCGCAGTTCTATTAAACAAAACAACTGCAACAATTTAATATATAATATAATCTCTATTTTTTTCTACGTCCTCACATCTTCAATAAGTTCTTCGATGACTTGCGATAATCCCTAACCCTATACTATTTTATACAATCTTGTTTTTCATATGAACTAGACACAGTCATCGATTAAATCGATTAATCGATTTAAAATACTACTGCATATATCAGTATTTATTCAGTGTTTACTTCTTAAAAAGTTTCAATATATTTTAGATTGTGTACCCACAAATTTAACTTCAATGATTTTTTAATAAAATATTCGAATTTATTGTCGACTGAAATTTTATTAATTAACATCTGGGTCAAGACAAGTTAGTCTAACCTTCCAACATGTTTTTTCCATTAAGATATTTAATTTTGCGTCGTTGAAGGAAAAAGTATAAATTCTTCAGTGACGTAGATACTATTAATAAAATAAATGAAAATGTCAGGGCTAATTTTAGAAATTTTGAAAATAGAAAGATCTAAGAAAAAATTTAGGATGGTGTTAAAGTCTGAAAAGCTGTCCAAGCTTTTAAAAATCATTTTCAATTTGACAATTTAATGAAAAAATGACGTTTAATGTAGCGCACAAAAATACACCAAATATTGAAATACTCATTCAAAAATGGCACTATTTATCTGAACGGGAGCCAAAGATCAGGAAAAATTTAAATCAGACAGGCAAATTGCAATTTAAGTCTTTACAGAACCAAATCTAAAGACTTTCTGAAAATGGACTCAAGTGTTCGAAAGACATTCTCCAACATTAACCTCCGTGAACCCTCCTATACTACGTATTTCTACAAAACAATTTATGCCTTTCAGGGTCCCATACGGTTCTCTACAGACTCCCAAAGGAAATAAACCCATTTGCCGACCTCGGAATTTCGATTTTTTCCGTGCTACAAACTGAAGCGGGACCACTGTGCGGGTCCCAGATTGGACCGGAATCTTAACTTCAATTCTATTAAAAATTTGGACCGTAAACCAGGCAAATTATATTGCAAAGATGTCATTGGGGTATATGAAATTATTTATAACATACAGCTTTAGAGATTACAGTTAGAAAAGTGGTTACATTTATATATTATAAATTAAATTCTTTAACAAAAATCTAATAGGCCTTAAGCTGTTTTAAAGTAAATAAGGGAATGTGTTATTGTATGCTTAGATCCCGGTACGGGTGCTGTAATGGCACCAGGCACGGGGACATGGGGCGGCGTTCTGTATGCTTAGATAGGAAACGAACGGGTCTTATAATTAGATAGAACGACTGAATCTCAGGCTTGAATCATGTCAGCAAACTTGTTAAAATAATATTTTTGATTCATGATTTAATTTTGAGTTTTTACAAAAATTAGAATCGCTCGCTAATTTTTGTTCGTGGGAGTCGGGAGGGATCGCTCTTAAAATGCCTTGCACATTGCACGATCTAAGAAATTCTTATTACTCGTAATATCTAAAAGTCAAAATCGAGAAAAATGTACAGTCTGTCAAAAAAGTAACCTAACACTTCTTATTTCTCGTAATCTATTAGAAGAAAATTCAAGGAAATCATATCATTCAATTTCGGAGTATGTCCTCTTTAAAACTATGCGAACTGCATTTGCATAAGGAGCAATCTTTTATATTTGACTCCTCATTACTTTTTCCAATGACAATCCCAATTTTTTATCTTTTAAATGATTCTGCATAATAGAAATTCGCCAGATATAAAATTTGAGGTAAATCGGTTCAAAGTAACCGGAGATATAAAAGAAAAACGATTAAGGGGCTATTTCAATATATGCAAATGTTAAAAATAGGTCACTCTGTTTAAACTTACCAAACTGTTAAAACAAAGTTTACCGTTTGGGTCAATGAAATATTATTAAATAGGAATTCGAGTTGCATGATTTTAAATTAAAACACAGTTAAAAAATTACATAATATTTTATATATTATATTCTATATAATAATATAACAGGTAAACAATGCAAACTTTTATTTGCATAAATATATTAGTCATTAACTATTTACAATTTAATAAGAAGTAAAGTAATCATTTCTATCAATGACCTGCTGCATACGACGTGGCATGGAATCTATGACATTGCTAACGACAACTCAATCATTTATTTACTTTCTTATTCATATCGAAACCGTAAAAATATTGATTTCAAGCTGGCGACATATTTGTCTTATTACGAGAAACCAGATTGATAAAGTTTGATTATTTGGCCTTTCGTTACATTGTCTATTATATTAGTAAAATAATAAAAAATTCTGAATAATTTCAATGATTAATATTGAAAAAGGCAATCTTAGACATAAAAACTTTTTGAGCAGCTGAGAAATGAAAGACAGATGCTTATTTTCTGAAATATTCTTTTATAAACTAAACAAAAAAAACTGTAATGTTGCTGAGCAATACCAAACCATTTTCCACCGAAAAAAAAAAACATAGTTTGCACCAAACGATATTTAAAAGCATTTGTAAGAATTTTCACTTTTAATTTTTTACACGTATTCGCTTTCTACCAGTAATAGTCTTAAGTTAAAACTATTAATCTATCGAAACATTTCTACAACCATAAATGTCTTTCATTTTTCATTTTAGTTGTTTAAACGTAATGCTTCTTGTAATGCATGACGAGTAGAGACTGTTATATATATCGATTTTTCTTTTCGTTTCTTATTCAAATTTACACTTACTTTAAAAAGAAAACATTTTTTCCTAATCTAAAGCAAAATTGGTAGACATGCTTTTTTCCGTTTCATTTAGAGATTTTTTTTCCTGTCAGCGAATCCTTTTATAAAGTTGAGATACCCCTTAAGAAAGCGAAAATCAGGCTGTTCTGAATGCGTTTGATTATTGCTGCATTTCTCAAAAACTACTAGACGAAAATGGTTGAAATGTTGAAAAGTGAGGTTTTAGGACATGTTCCTTTGATTGGCAGTAAAATTTTTTTGTGTTTCTATTCAAAACTTTTGATCTTATAAATTTAAAAAATATAAATTATAAAATATAATTTCAATTTTTAAAATATGCGTAACTTTTGTCTTGTTTATCAAGTATTTTAATCTAAAAAGAATTACTGTTAAAGATTCATTGTATTTTGAAATATATTGAGAAAACGGACATGATCATTTAACATTAGGAATTCCAAACTTCACATTATTCAAATCTCATCTACTGTTTTCTCAAAATTACAAATATATTCGAGCTAATTTAATCTGGAGATATCAATATGTACTCAAAATTAGGTGTTGCGATTTGAAAAAATTGAGTTTGTGTAAATCAAAATAAGAAGTCGACCCCTTTCATGAAAAATATTATATAAATTTATAGTCAAATTTATAGTCGACACATTTCTACGGCGACAGAAATTTACAGTTTTATTGGGCGATAATTAGTGTCGGAATAAAGAGCAGCGTTCGAATATTTTTTGATGGACTGTACCATTCGATTTAGTTTTATGTCTTCTTAAATAACAGAGAACAGCATGTCCATAAGGACATCTCCTTTTATATCATTTTCAAATTCTCCAATAGCAAATATCATTTTTTTATTAAATGATTTTAGACACTGAAAATTTTCATTTCAGGCAATTTAATTCAAAATGACGGATTTGTGTATGGGAAAAAATTACAGTTCATCTCAATATATTTGAATATAAAAGAAGTTGATTTTACGTTTTTGAGATTCAGTATTTATTATTTGTATAAATAATTTTGCAACGGGACTTTTAGCTGCTTAAAAATATTTAATAAAAGAAAGATGCCGAAATATTTGTCTAAATATGAATCACAAATGGTTTTTTTATTTTCGCATTTATTTAAGAAAAATTTATTTAAAAATAAAGACAGTGAAGAACAAAAAATGTCATTAAAGTGTAATAAGCACGACACTTTAAATTCAATTAAATTTATATTACAAAATTCAAAATTTAATTTCAGCAGAAAGTATGATAATAGACAGCTGAGAAATATGATATTAAACTCAACATTAAACTCAGATTAATTTTCAAAATCGATTACAAAGCTCTAATTAATTTTAAGTATTTATTGAAGAAAAAATTTCAAACATCTAGAGATTTCATAGCAATATTAGATTCAGCATTAAATCATGAGCATTTATTTTTCGGAATTTATTTTAAACAAAATAGCTGAAATAAATTAATAAATAACATATTGTTGCTGTTTACAACTTCTTCACATTTTTAATAACTTCTTCCATGACTTGCGATAGTAATCTCTATGTTTTGACTCAAAGAATTTTTCTACCTAAGCCCTTAATTCCATGTTATTATTGACTGATATATCAGTCATATTTTCCAAAAGAGATAACTATTAGCACAGGGTATTGTACGATATCTCCACAACGTTCCTCGTTATTCTAAATGCCACATAATATTATTAAGGCATCGTAAGAACACTGTAGAGAATTTTGTGCTAATAAGGATGGAAAAAGATGAAAATCTAAAGGTACCAAATCTGGAGAATATGAAAATGAGGCAATACTTTTCCCATCTTGAATAGTTGATTTGGTCATATTAACGGTATGAGAACGGGCATCGTCATGTAGCAGAACAATGTCATTACACCCTTTCTGTCTTTGTCGCTGAATTGCTTCGTCAAGTCAGTGTAGTTGTTAAGAATAGAACTCCGCATTGATTGTTTTGTTGTGCTCAATAATTTCTTAAGTAATTATACCTTTCCAGACCCACTATACATACAACATCTTTTTTTGAGCATGAAGTTCTCGTTTTGTTAGCGGCGTCGTTGTTTGTCAATGTTGAGCTATTCTCTTCGCTGCTTCATATTAACGCGAAGTCGGGCGATCGAACAGGCATCGATAGTGAATTGTTGATTTGTTTGTTTCTGCGCTGATTTTTGTAGCTCTTTTTGTGTGGGATTTTCCTTCAAGGGATTTTTCCATTTTACAAGTAACAAATCTGTCAAGAGCCTGTATAAAATGCAAAATCAAATGGTGTCGAAAATGCTAAGTTTGTCGAAGTGGCATTTCATTCTCTGGATCTCAAAATACAAAAAATTAATAGGATAAAAAATCAAAATAAATATCTTTTAGAGCATTAAATTATTTTCCAATGTAAAACATTCTACCAATGTGCTTTATTCCTGCGTGCATTTAAAAATTAAAAAACAAAATAAAACATAAATCATTACTCAATACAATATCAGCAGAAAATAATCGGTCTAAGTGTCTGATGAAAAAAAAAATATTATAAATCTTCTTTAGAATGAAGAAATCACTCAAAATTTTATTAAGTTAAATTAGAAATATTTATTCAGTATTCGCTTCCATCCCTTATCGAAAAGTATAACAAAACCGTCTGTTTTATGGTATTGATTCAATCTTTCAAATTCATTTATCTTTTAGAAACTTTCCAATATTCGCCATTTTAATGGAGATTTCTAATTTTCTTTCCACCATTCTCCAATTATTTTGAATGATATGCAGCTAAAGCGATCGATTTAATCATGTTAAAACGCAAACTCAACAAAGAATATCTAAATATCATAATTCGAATAAAATTTAGTTTCACAATAATCTTAGAATTTCAAAACATTGAAAGACTAGTTTGTTATAATACATTAAAAAATCATTCAGCTATTATACATGAAATGATTTCCCAAAGAAGAAAATATGTATTCAAATTGCTTAATATATAATATTTTGCTGTTTCTATGGGATGAAAACAGTATAGTCTCTAGGGCCTTTGGTCTGCAACAGCAGTCTGCTTTACATAAACTTAACTTCGTTAGTATTAGTAGAAGGCGAATTTCAACATTCAACATGCCGGTAGATTGGCTAAAAGAGGCTGCTAGGCCAGTGCTTTTGTTTTTTCACCTGACAGGGTTTGAAACATTGGAGCGTCCACAATATTTCCGTAGATATAAATTATGTCACCTAGCATGGAATATACCAAAAATATTTTTTTTTCTGTTGATAATCTTTGAGATGATAGTTGACATTACGTTTCTAGGATTCTACAGCGACATAAAATCACAATTGGGAGGATTTATTATTATTATTCTTGAAAGGTCTGCACATATTGCTTTGTTTCGATCTCGACGTAATATAAAACTGCTGCTTACAAAGCTTTCTAACATCTCCCAGAATGTTCATTCAGCTGGAAACTTTAAGCCTTTTGTCATCATATATTTCTGCATTTTGATTGGAATGATCTTAGTTCGAGAAACAGCGCGTTTCGGCTCCGAAATACAATATTTATACAAGCACAGAATATTGGCATCAAGTCTGATATCTGAAGAATTAAAATGGCATGTTTCATGGGCAATCGATATTTCATTTATATTAACAAGTCTATCATTTTATATCCCATCTATTTGTTTTTCAAGCTATTATTTTTTTGTGTGTCTTTGCATGAAAAACGTTCTGTCTGAATTTGTTTTAAAGTCGAAAAGTGTAGTTGGAATACATAATCATCAGAGCATACTGAAAATCTATGAAGAAGTAACAGAAGTCATAGCTTTCGCGGATAATTTTCTGTCTTATTGTGCCTTCATTTTTGTGCTGATAAGTCTGGTCGGACTCTTCTGGTTCTCTTATATTTTTGCATCTCTTAAACAGGAAGATTATTATTTTTACGTATTAATTATTTCTGGAATTGTATACTATTTGTTGTTACTGCTGTCAGTAATGCTACCTGCCGCTGCTGCAAATGAATCCGTAGAAATGGCGAAAAGCAATATCAAGCTTATGGGAAGCTGCATTCCACAGTCCTGCAGAGATTTAGAGATATATTTACACCAAAGATTGAAGCCAAGATTTGTAATGACCTTGTGGAAGATCTACAAAATCGATAAATCTCTTCTTATCAGTTCAATTGCTACTTTTTTGACATATGGAATACTCTTCGGATCTTTAGGAAATGCTCACAACTAATGCTATATAGCCTCGCATAATTGTATAAATAAAAAATACAGGTTTGTTTTGATTAAATTTCGTCTATCTAGAAGCCCGAGAACCGGTTCTATTTCTCAAAACGAAACAAAATTTCACTAGTATGTAACGCAATATATGGGCTCTGAGAAAGATATTAAAAAAACAGAAAGAAGAAAGAAATTGCACTTAAAACTGTATTTTGAACGGAAAAAGATTCAAAATGAAATTTTGGCTATTTTTGTAGCTAAACGGAAAAACACTCGGAATGGAATTTTGGCAATATTTTTCGCTAAACAGAAAAAGACCCAAATGAACTATTATATTCTGTTTCAGTTATTGAAAAATCTGCTGAAAACGCCTTACATGATAATGCAGCGATATTTTTGACGCTAATTTTTAATTTTTTAAACTTTTCTTTTTTTCTCTTTTCATTTATTTTGACTTAGAATTTTTTCCAAACATTATAATTGATATCCTTACGTTAAGGGTAATGAAAAATTGATGGCACTGTCGGTTGCTCGGTAATGAAAAATTGATGGCACTGTCGATTGATCGGTAATGAAAAACTGATGGCACTGTCGATTGCTCAATCACATCTCTATATTTTTGTTCCGGGAACTTCCAATGGTTCCCATAAGAATGCCATATGTAATGAACGTGCCGAGTGCACTGACAAAAAGAGACCTTTTAATTTTCAAAATTTTCCACGCAGTGAAAAGCGTTTTAGGCTAGTATCTTTGATGCGGATACTCTTTCTATTCCTTGTAGTGCTGTGGCATCCAAGCGGATGAAGATCGAATGATGTGTGTTGCCTTTATATAGCTTCAATCACTATAGCGGCAGGTACAGGGTGACAATATTGAGCTATATGAAATAAAAAATAAAATTTTCAAAAAATAATGTGTTCTAAAATTTTATTCAAATTTTAATAGTAACTACAGATATTCGGATTTAGTTTATGACATGTTCGATATGCTTGCCATCAATGGCTATGACGTGGCGCAGACGAAGAGCAAAACTCTGCGAAAATTGCTGAAGTGTCGAGACATCGATAATACCAGTTATCTCGAACTTTTCAATTACATTTTTGATTGTTATAACACTTGGACCGATTGTCTTCAGCTTGTACCCGGTCGCAAATTTCCTCTGAGCCGCAATCGGGTGGTTATTGCTATAATAGTAGGCCTTGATGATCGATATACGCTCAGAAACGCTGTATTTCGACTTTTGCAACGAAAAATGAACAACGCCAATAAGAGTGAGCATGCTAAAAAAATGCCCTGCATTCAACCGCCAAGTTTTAACTGAATCTCGCCAACGGTTCAAAAGTTATCTATGTTTTTTTTCATATAGCTCAATAATTGTCAACCTGTATCATAAATGTTAAAAGTAATGTCAAATAAAATAATATCACAGCAACAAAAAATGCATAGGACGATTAGTTGTCTCGTGAGTAAACTCTATAAACAAACCAAAATAGTCCAAACATGCCTACCATGACGTAGATAAATACTGGATAAGAAAGGAAACAAAATCATAGGCAATCATCAAAATTAGGGCAAACATATAAAAACAGCAGAGGTAAACGCGAAATGTTAATTTTTTAGGAAAAAGTGACATCTTTGAGATTCGGTTAAATTTCAGAAGCAACAAACGGATTTTCTCTCTGGATCGGTACAAGGATTTGTCCGAAGATACCTCAATAAGAAAACCGAAAATTTTAACACCTTCTCTTTCGGCCTCGCATTATTGTAAAATGTGAAGATTCCAATGACTCTCAGTATGAAAATCGAAGTATAAAACAATAGCTTCGAAAGATTGCATACAACAAAATCTTTCTATTTATAAAGTTTTTCCCCCCAAGAAGAACTAATATTTGCCAACTTCTGTAATCCTGTTAGATGGAAAAGTAGCAGATTAAATGAAAATGCGGTTTCAAACAGATGTATTGATGTACTCACATTGGTAAATTTTAAGTTAATTTTTTTCAGTATTATTAAAGCAAACAACACGTCATGCATGCAGTTTTTGTAAATTACATCTGTATTTGATGTCTATTTTGTCTTCATTTTCTCCAGTTCCGCCTCTGTTAGATAAGTTGTTTTGGCTTCATTTTTCCTGTCGTGTCTTCTTTCCGAAGCGTTAATTCATGCTCTAAAACCAAAGAATGGACAACGCTGGCAACAAAGCGTCAGTAACGTAAAATGAACCCTATGGTTCAAGAAAGAAATCGATTCTAACTCTTCAAAAATACTGAATTAACAATCAAATGCGTGAAGCAGTGAAGAGTCATATGCCAGAATCTATATATATTAATTACGTAGATATGCATAACGTATTTTTACTTTTCGATTAGCTTTTGTTAGATTTTGTCAAACACCCTTTTCAATAATGTCAATAAAAAGTTTTATCACCGTATATGATATTAGCGACAATGAGCTAATTTTTAAATGAAATGTTGATAAGGATAACTTACTTGATAAGGATAACCACATTATCTCAGCTCACCTACGATAATTTTTTATCAACTTCTTCTATATTATGATGATAAATTTGTGCAATGTGCTTACTTTTGTGCCTATTCCAATAAAATTTTGAGTCTGATAATACGTTGTAATCACAAGTTCTTCTTTTCTTTTGCGGAAAATAATTAAGAGCACGATCGAGGCACAAAATAGAGAAGAAATCTTTGAAAAGATATTAAAGTGTTCATTCTAAGAATTAAATATTAATTCTTTCAATATAGTAAGCGGTAGAGTGTATTAGGAGTTTTGATGACTAATTATAAAGTCATAAGCGATTTTTGTAGCTGTCTTTTTCAAGTTTAGATCAATAATTGAAGATACCGCCTTTCGGCAAGGTCAAAAAGTTCGCAGTGTCTCTCGCTGTTATGAGTCTTCTTTCGGTTTGCTTTGCAGTTCTATGTGTAAAGAATATACAGGTTGTCCCGAAAGTCCTTGACACATTTCAAAATTTAATAAAAAATCAAAAATTTGTGATATCAGAGTGCGGTTGCCACTAAATTGTATTAAGCTCCATAAAGTTTTTCTCCCATAAAGAAATTGATAATAAATCACAAATTTAATTTTAATAAATGTCTGCACTACAAAAAAATGTCGACGTGCTGTTGTTCATACGAGTCCTACTTCCCGGGAAGCACTTCGTGTTGACCATATAGGACTGCGAATAAACCTTCGGCGGATTCGTTTTTCATCATCATCTGACACGCGTGGTTTACGACTTCTTCAACATGCTTCCAATCTCTAATAATCTTCAGTGCCATGACAAAATGCTGTTTCGACAAGGATCAGCTTCATTAAACATAGTACGAAACTTTATTTGAACTTGAATAATCGACTTTATTTCAAAATACCAACTGAGGAAGTTAACTCTTTCCATCGGGTCATTACACTTACCTACAATGACGGATTGGAAGCAAACCTTAGTAAGATAATGCTGTGCCACTAGCCCTGTCTAAGTGCAGACAATTCAATCATTCATATGTCAAAAACTCTTTATGCCACATAATGTCATTTAGTGAAAACGGCATACTGATAGCCCAATTTTTTGAATTTTTTTATTAAATTTTGAAATGTGTCAAGAACTTTTGTACTTCAAAGCGTTTCTTGAACAATTCCTTTGTTCTATTCTCTTTAAACTATATGCATAAAGTCATAAAAATAATAACTTAAAAAGTGTTGGCAAATTTAAATGCAAACGGTACTTTCTACACTTGTTAATAAAAAAATTATTTTAATATTTGCAAAATACTAGCCATCTTTTAACGCTAAAATTTTATTTAAGTTTTAAATCGATGAATTTTTAATAATTTTTAGACAGAAAAATCAGCAGCAATTTATCTCTTGTTTTGAGAAACACTGATGCCAAACTCTATCATGACATGTAGATCTCGTGGCATGTAAATCCGTTACACTTGGCCTGCCGAAAATGTCGAAGTGGCCGTATTAGCTAAGTTTCGGATTAGAGAGACACCACTGTATATATAATAGGTTCAGCGAACTGTATAATACTTTAGATTTCATAATTTTTTCACTAGAATTTTTTTGACTCGAACGGCAAAAAAAACAAATATCTACTTTATTTAAAGCAGCTTTCCATTGGGATATGTATGCCTATTACTAATGATTTATTAATTAGCCATTCGCCCACGGCCAGAGTGGGCACCCTGTGTAATAAGAGCTCTAGTTCTTCAAAGATTTGAGAGCAGAACGAAACCACATCCAATATGCGATTACTTTTTCAGTTATATCCACAATTGTGTAACAGAATGGTGTGAACACTTTTCGATTTGCACACTTTTTCGAATATCTCACGAAAGTATGGATAGATTTTTCCAGAACTTGGACCATGTACAGAAGATAAAATCACATTTTACAGTGAATCATGGGTATTTAGGAACACCGACCAGAAAATGATGGAGAAGAAAATGATTCAAGTCTCACTCCGTTTCACAGAAAGTTGATAATGATTTGCAACTTTCAAAAATGACTTTACTTGATGTACATAATATTTACATGCATTTTTGTAAATTTAGCTAGAATATTCTGGAAGATATAAATGTTTTCATGAAAAATCTCAAATATCCCGCATGTTTTTGTTTATAACACGCAGAGTTTTGAACAAAATTAAACAAAACTTACAGAATGCTTGACAGCATGTCAGAAAAGTATTGTATTAAAAGTTGAAGTAAATTCTTTGAATATTATATGAAATATGAGTATTTGTCGTAAATACAACTTTAATGCGCATGTGCGAAACGTTGCATAATTTTTCATAACTTCAAAGCCAGATAACTAGGACAACTTAAATAAAAATTCCATTTGAATACCGTTAAGATTCAGAAAACTATCGGCATTGCAACAAGGTGAATGTCGATTGTATTCTAAGGGAAGTTATATAATGAGGGATGACTTTTGTAAATTTGAATCTTCGAATCGACGAACTATAAAGGAGTTATTTTGTAAATATTGTTCTTGTTAGCAAGAGAGAAAAAGGAAATTCATACTTATATTTAATAAAAAGAAATTTATCCATTTGGGTTTCTTTTCAAAAGAAATAGGACGAGGAAGAATTTACACTAAAAGTAAGACCTTCTAGACAGGAAATATAAGTACCAAAATCCTGAATACTGATGTCAATTAATCTGTGTAACGAGATGTAATTGATATTTTACTCTCTTGGAATGATAAATTGTATTCTAACTTTAAAACTGACTGTAATTAGTTCATCCAACGACATAAGAGTGTCTTTAACTTCTCCGGTTGTGGAGATCTGCCGCTTGAATTTTTTTACAATATTGAAAATTCGATGATTATTTTGCTAATATATTAAATAATATTAATTCTTTGCATATGAAAGAATATATTAAAAAAAATTCTTAATCATTTTTTAAAAATCAAACCTGCGTTGATTTAGAACTTAAAATCAAATCTCAAGAGCTACTTTTAACCTTCCTATAATTCTTTTTAGACGCCCTCAAAAATGAAAGACGATACACAAGAAATTATCCAGTTTCATTCTCTTGACTAACTTTCTTTGCAAATAACAAGTTTTTGTTTATGAATTTTTTTCAAACAGACAAATTGAAATGAAGATTTTGATTCAAATCTTATTAGAATCGATACGGATGTTCATTCCTCCAAACTCTTCCACCAAACATTTACCTAATCAGGAATTCGGTCTTATGTCAAACCTTACGCCAGAGCAAAAATTCTTGCGATGTTTTTGCTTTAGTTCTGGATATAGTTGGATTTTATGAGTACCTGAACATAATAGTGATGTTGCGAGTAGCCAGCATAAATCTGTACGGGTATCTTGTGGTAACATCTAATAGTAAGAGACCAGTGTAAAAGTGTGTGATATCCCATTCGTGTATCGTAGCAGCAAATATCATAAGTCAGTGAGGTGTATTTTATGGATGGCGAAAATTATCGGCATTATCCAATTCGGAACATTAAGTGAATATTGGATATAAGCAGCGCTGGTCGTGAAAGGATGACGAAACCAATGCGAAATAAAATGTTTACGTTGACGACATCTTAGAAGCCGTATACCTATTTAATCGTAAATATCACGAAATGGTGGAACGTATTTTGTGGATGTCTAAAGTTAACGGTGCTTGTCAGTGCGAAACATTTAGTGAATATTGGATATAAGTGACGATAATTGTAAAAGGTTATTTAAACCAATAAGAAATTAAAACTTCTACATTAATTTGGACGATTTCTAGAAAGATACATAAATATTAAAAATGATAATAGAATTTAAATTCAATCGAAATATATCTTGAGCTTTAATATCTGAAATTGAATATCTATGTTTGACGTAATATAAATGTTCGAAATATATTATCAGATTTTCCAATACTTATTCTGACGAAAGGAAAATTGTAAACAAATGCATATTTGATATATGATAGATTTGCATGAATATTCAATGGATAATCAAATAAAAGCAAATACAGTTTGATTAACCAAATTTGATTTTAAGATTAGAAGATATATTTAATGCATCTCCAAAGAATCTTATTATATTATTAAACTTTTTAACATAAAAGGAAATATTTCAAATCATTATTATCTGCAACGAAGTTGTTTCGTTTCTTTTTCGATCTAAAAGGATGTTATAATATAATTCCCCAACGTATATATGTTCCACAACGTTAGATGGTTGTGGGCGAATTCAGTTTTTAATGCAGATACACCAGTGCGGTCGTTATAGCGTTTCAATATTAGATTTTTCAACATATTTAATATTTTAGAGGCTGATTCATTTGCTTGGGCGGCTGATACCATTAATGCCAACATAAATAAGAAACTGCTAAATGCAGAAAAACTTAAATACAAAAATTTAATCATATGAATATTAGTATAGAAAGGCAAGGCATATCCAGCACGAAATAAGTTAACCATCATAAAAGAGACAGTAATAAATGCAGGAAATGATAAATTTTTATCAAAACGTTTCATTATGTTCGAAACTTCTCCATATAAGTAGACCTGTTCTTGGGGAGGTGCATGAGAATGAACAATGTTTAGTTGGGTAATTATATAATTATACAGAATTCGTATGATTCTGCAGGAAAGAATATAATAAGTGACAAACGTAGAAAGGGGAATTTCTACCATAAAACAGAAAGGACACTTAAAGATTGTCAACAGGAATGAAATGTCTAATGGCGAATTAATTTTCTTCAAAAGGCTTTCAGCTTTCATTCTATGGTAGGCTTGATAAATAATTAGAATGGTCCAAAGGAATCCACACTGAATGTAAGAGTAAGAGTAACCTTTGAATAAACTTTTGAACTTAAACCTTTGAATATTCGGATTATTTCTCTACATTTTTTGTAAATAACAGCATATAACAAAGTTTTTATAATAACAAGGAACAATATAGTTAGTTCATTCCTTTTATCTTGACTCACTATAAGAAAAACGACGTGAATTAGTATATTCATGAAAAAAATAAAGAAAGCTAAATATTTCAGGCACTTTTGATTTAAAGATTCCATTCGTCGACGTTTAGTTTTTTTGCAGTTTGATTTCCATGAGTTGGAAGTCTCATAGTTGTTCTTGCCATTTATTCCAATGAAGTAAAGCACAGTAAACATAAGCCTGAAGTCATTCATGATACAAAATAGCAGAAATTTGCTTGTAATTGTTATTAAATTTTTGTGAAGCTTGCCATTTTCATTTCTTAATAATACATAATTCCTCAATTTTGATTCTTGCTACGTAGAAATTGCTTTGTTTTCATAATGATTTGTATTGTCCTCATAAATGGCACTTCGAAATATCACAAGTCTTAATTAGCGATAGATGAGCAATTCTTTGAATCACATTTCTGGATGATAATTGCAATAAGATTTTGGATTGAAGTGAATAATATTTTTGACTTTCAGAAAGGCTAGTATTGGTTTAATTAACTGGATAATTAAAAAATTTCAAGTTTTTTTCTCTATCTTATAACTTTTTAATCTTAGGTTTGGATTCTGTCGAAATACACCTTTTTACCAAAAGTTAAAGTCGAAGTTGAACATCTCTTTTGTAAGAGGAAAGTGAAACCAGAATTCGTATGGACAGATTAATAAAATGTTATTTGCTTCCCGATTGGAAGTTTTTCAGTTTCTTGTTCCTGGAAGGCTCCCAAAAAATCGATTTTAAATTATTCATGCGATTTGTTTGTTTTTCGAAAGAAATTACTTATTATTCTTTGATCCTCCGAAATAGCAGTTAAATTATCAACGGAATAAGTATATGGCCCTAATGGATAAAAAGTTAACCTTTAAATCAACATTGCATGGATTAAATTACTTTTCTATTTACTTTTCATTAAATTATTCCCAAATTAATATTTAAGAGCAAACAAACTTGTTTTCTCTCATTGATCTTTGAACCATTATTATTTTTTATAAGTTTGTGCACTTTACTGAGATACAGAATTATTCTACATTGCAAGCATTATTATATAAATGTATTTACTAATTAAAATATATGAGCAGTTTATGTTGTTTTTCTGAAACTTCTTTATGAAAACTTCGATTAAAATGCTGTATACGATTTGAAACATACTTGATGAGAGTTTTACTGTGGTTGGTTAAAAGTAGTAACTTACTATACAAGCTGTACTCAAAACGGATCTGAAACAAATGTAACAAAAAATTCATTTTACATTATTATATAATTCTAAGTATTAATGCTTATCGCGATTCCTTACGACTAAGACTTAACTGAACACTTAAGTAACTGAATATAATTACATGTATTGAATTGAACTTATTCTAGAATAGTAATTTAAGGGAACTATTAGATTTCAGTTCCATTGGATTTTGGTATAAGAGGAATTTCGATAAAAAAGTAATTTAAATCTCTTTAGTACAGAATTTGCAGACATCAATAATACAAATCTTCTTTTTTGATAATATGAATGGCAAATTTGAATAAATTTCATTAATTCATATCTTAGTAAAAATTCAAATAAGCAAACGTACATTACATGGGATAATAATAATTATGATAGTTTCATGAAATGGAAATTCTTATCTAATAAAAGGCTAAATCAAATAAATAAATAAATATGAATAAAAAGAACCAGACGAAAATGTTAGATGTTTCAATCCGCTTATAGTTTCTGATACGGAATATTTGTAAGCCTATTTTTATCGCCTAATGATAGATTCAACTATAATATTACTCTAAAAAATCAATTAGATACTGTTGTAATACTTGCATTGGGTCTTCGTCTTTCCTTTTAAGATATTTGTGTTAACATGTCTCAAAACTGCCATGATCAGATGTTCATATTTGTTACCTAATACGTTTATTGTTCTACGAAAACTCTGCAGAACTTTCTTTTCTTTAGAATCACATAAAAAATTCTATCCATCAAGCATTTTTTTTTCTTTAGTTGCAACAACAATTTATAAAATCGTTGTAGAGTTTATTCCTTAGGTTTTCAAATTTTTCTGATAATAGCTCTCGTAATTAAGTTAAGTTGGTGAAGTGTCAGAATTTATTTCTTATTAATATTTTATTTCAAAACATTGATTTCAGGATTACGACTTTGGTTTGAACTCATTATTATTAATTCTTATTTTCTTATTTTGGGAAGTCACCTGAAAAAGCGGATTATCGAACAATTGAAAATAGCCAAATCAAATACAAAATTGTTTTCATGTGGACTTTGTTTACTTAAGAAAACCATTAAAAACAGTTTTCAATCATTGATTCAATTTCCGACTTTATGTATCTTTTTAAGCCTTTCAAATCGACTCTAATTTTCTGAGTTTCCCAATTCATTTGAATGTTATGAATGAACAGAGATTGACTTAATGAGAGGATCAAGTTAAGAAATAGTACTTAGTTATTATAATTCCAATGAAAACGAATTTCTCATTTGAATGATTAGAGGTTTGAAACTACATTTTCATTAATGTAAAAATCACTAAACTATTCTATATGAAATGATTTATAAAAGAATGAAATGTAGATTTGGACAAAGCTGAATGTTTTGCTATCAATCCAAATTTCAATATATTTTATCTTTAAAATGTATACAAAGAGCTTATAATTTCCGAACTTTTCGAATTCACCCGAATGATATGAAGCAACAATGAACAATTTAATCAAGTTAAAAGGCAAATTTAAGCGATTGTAACTATATATAATAAATGTTGACAGTTATTTGTAGTAATTTCTAAAAAATATAATGTGGTTTGGAACTGCTTAATCGATCATATTTTTCTGTTGCCATGGAATCAAAAACTAACATATTAACTATCACCTTTCAGTCTTCAGTAGCTTTCAGTGATCTTATACCTAAACAACTATTTGATAGTGTTAGTAAAAGGAGAGTATCATCAGTCTGTTTGAACATGCCAAAAAATTGGTTAAAAGAGGCTTCCTGGCCTGTGCTTTTGTTTTTTCACCTCACAGGGTTTCAAACATTGGAGTGCCCACAATATTTCCGTAGATATAAATTATGTCACCTAGCATGGAATATACCAAGAATATTATATTTTCTTATTCTGATACTTACCCTTATAATGGAAATAGCATTTTTCGGGTTCATTAGCGATATAAAATTACAGCTGGTTATAGTCATTGGAAGAGTGCTTCAGATGTCAGCATATTTGTCACTGTTTCGATCTCGACGTAATATAAGCCTGCTGCTTACAAAGCTTTCTAGCGTTTCCCAGAAGGTTCAATCCGCTGGAAACATTAAACCTTTTGCCGTCATGTATTGCTGTATTATGGTTGTATTGAACTTAATTTCAGAAATCACTTATTTCAATTCTGAAATACAAGCCTCACACAAACGCGGAGTATTTGCATCAACCCTGATACCTGAAGAATTAAAATGGCATGTTTCATATGCAATCGATATCTCATTTATATTAAGCAGTATATCGTTTTTCCTTCCATCCATATGTTTTTCAATCTATTATTTTTTCGTATGTTTTTGCATGAAAAAGATTCTGTCTGAATTTGTTTCAAATTCGCAAAGTTTAGCTGGACATTATAATCATCAGAATGTACTGAATATCTACGAAGAAATAACCGAAGCCATGGTTTATGGGGATCATTTTCTGTCTTACTCTGCATTCATTTTTGTACTGCTAAGTCTGGGTGGAATATTCTGGTTCTCTTATATTTTTGCGTATTTTAAACAGGAAGATTGTTATTCTTACGTATTTATTATTTCTGCAATATTATACCACTTGCTGTTACTTTTGTCAGTAATGCTACCTGCTTCTGCTGCGAATGAATATGCAGTAATGGCGAAAAGCACCATAAATCTTATGGGAAGCTGCATTCCTCACCCCTATAGAGATTTAGAGATATATTTGCGCCAAAGACTGAAGCCAAGAGTTGTGATGACCTTGTGGAACATCTACAAAATAGATAAATCTTTTCTTATCAGTTCACTTGGTACTCTTTTGACGTATGGAATGCTTTTGGGAACTTTAGGAAATGATCACGACTAATGCTACATAGCCGCACATGAATGTATAAATCGTCGATAACAAGAAACAGAACCTATCTGAGATTTTGGCCATTTTCAGTTGGATCACCATTTTCATGGGAATGTTTTTAGTGCATTGACTCTATTTGGCCGTCAGACCACAGGTAGCGAACAAATCTCAAAAATGATAACTCCACCTATTTAGTTTTTACCATAACACAACCTATCTCAGTGTGTTTCAGAGACCTTCACGTAGTACTTCACTTCTTTTTACGAGGTAAAACATTTTAATGAATTTTTGTTGATATTAATAGTTTGTCTGAATAATAAACAGCTCTTAGTCGAGATCATTCAGTTTCACCGATAAAGAATGCAAAATACTTAAGTAATTATAAGCTGAAGTAGACAGGTATTACATTCTTCATACAGACTGTGTTGCAGCGGCAGGCATATTACAAACTTAAGTTGACGACGCCATCTTTATGGTAAATAACCTGGACAATCACGACGCAGAAGCATATTGCTTTGATGAATCAGAGGGTGGAATGACGACGTCAACGTTTGCATCGTCTTTGATCGAATACATCACTGAATTGCTGGATAAGTAATTAACAACAGTTATCCTCTATTCAGATGGGTGCGGATATCAAAATCGTAATTCGATATTGTCTAACGCTTTACTCCATTTGAGTATTAAGCTTTAGAAAATGTTCATTAGCTTGATGATTACCTAGTTTTCTGCAAGAGGGATTCCAAACAGGCAACTGTTTTGTGCGTTCGAAAATCAAGCAAGCTCAGACTATCATCACTAAAAAGCTGATTAAGCTTCCATGAAGCAACAAAGGCTGTTTCAAAAGCTTTAAGAAATAAAGATCAGTACCATTTTTTCCCTAGAATTGACGTAAAATACCACCGGTCAGCCCTTGGCGGCACTTCCAAAGGGGCATCAAAATCAGACATACAGGAAAATAATTTTATAACTAAGAAGAGCTGCGACACTAGCTCAATCACTGCGTACATAAAAAATTAACTAATGCAATTATTTCGTATGTTTTGCCAATTGAGGGTAAATTGCTGATACGCGAAATATAGAATAGAGTGGATTATACGATTTCGCGATTTGTCTCCTGAAATCAAACGCGTCGAAAACGAACAACTTTACTAATAAATTTTTTTGTTTTCTTGTAATTAATTTTTTTTATATTGAAGGTTAATATGCTTTATGTAACTTGAAAAGGAAGGGCGGCATGTTGCAAATTCGCCCCGGGAGGCGTATATTGTTACGCCACTGCACGCGGACAATATTAGCAACAGCTTAAAATGAAGAAATATATATTTTCTATTATATTGGTCTGGTATCAAGCAATTTTTCCTCTAATTATAATAAAAATATTTTAAAATAATATTCTAAATAACGGGGGTCATAAATTATAGAACCCATTTTAAAAAATTAATTTAAAAAAGTAATAATGTTACAACTATGTTATTTTTTTAAACGAGAGAGCAAATAAAGTTATTTTTCAGATATGTGGCGTACCATTACGGCGTTCTAAATTTTCTACAGCGAGAGATTTGCATACACAGTGGCTACCGACCAGCAGAAGCCGATGCGAGTTTTTTGATTTCCTTCTTTAATTTTTCTTGACTATCTCGAAAACTATTCAGTTTTTGAATTACAATTTATTTAACAAATTAAGAAATAAAACACAAATTAAAATTACCTACAAATACATGCTTTTATTTTTCTTCTAGCTTTAATAATTTCGCAGATAAGGGCTCTCAAAAATGGGAGATGACCAATAATTTACGACCACCTACGACTCGTTACCTATCTGAAAGAAATAACTTTTAAAATCCGCTCTCATTGTAAAAAAAGTAGTTGCAACATTATTAGTTTTTGAAATAAGTACAATATTTTTAATCCACACTGCATAATTATTAAGAATAATTTTTATTAAAAATTTTTAATTTCTCTATCACTGCACATTAAAAAAATGGCTAGGTGGTCCAAATTCTTTTACCTTCCCCTATTATATATTTGTAAAGAATAATCATGGAATTTTTCCCTACACTTCAACAAGTTTTCCAAAATTATGTCTGGAGTACAGACTGCTCTTAATTTACGATTCAGTGCGTAAACTTTATAACTGAAAACTACTGGATCAAACTTACGAAATTTAGAAATATTATATAGAAAGTAATGAGACTTTAAATCCTTCAAAAATTGGAAGGTTTTGTATATGTCAATTAATGCAATAGTTCATCTCTGACATTTCTCTGCCTTGATCCCGATAAAAAATGCTTTTGAAATAAACACAAAGTCAAGAATCACATGGATTTGGACTGGTGATCGAGGTAGCAGTGAAACGGGAGAGCATTTAAATAATGACGTCGTCTCAGAAATGTTGGCCAAGTTACCATTCCTCAGATGAAAAGTCCGTCGGAAAATCATCTAAACCAGTAATGCGCAAAATACGGCCCGCTTAGAGGTTCTATCCGGCCTGACGAGGCAATAGCATAATGGTATATTATATAAAAATAATAGTATAATCAGAAGATTCAGGGTCAAACCAGATAACGAGGAACTTTGCGAAACGCATTTACAGTTTCTTTCATCGCATTAGTATTAAAGCATTTTTCAGATGTTGACTGCCTATCACACACTTTGACTCACACCTTCTATCAAAATCCCTTCTCTACTATAATTAGCAGAGAAGAGGCCATCTAATTACGAACTCAGGCGTGAATAATAGCAGCGATAGGGTTAAAATAATATTCTGGAGTCATGGTTTAATTTTGAGTTTTGAAAAATTTAGATTGGTTCGCTATTATGTTTTTTTGGCTCGCTCTTTAAAAGTTTGCATACTGCCCGATCTAAGCTATTCTTGAAACTCGTAATCTCTTAACTTATAGTTAATTAAGCAATTCTTATAACACGTAATTTCTAAGAAAGACAGTTAAGAAAAAAATGCCATGGAACTATAATATACACAAATAAATATTACAAAAAAATCAATTTTTTTAGAAAATAGGATCATTGACAGCCGAAAAATATGGCACTTAAAGTAATTTTTAAAATCAAATATAAGACTCAAAATAATTTTAAGTGAATATTGAAGAAAAATGATCAAACATTATATTGGAAAGTAATTAAAAACGATAGTTTTACTTATCAAATTCATTTTAACAAAACAACTGCAACAAATCAATGAAAAATATACTCTTCGTTATCGTGTAGCCCTTTATAAGGCCGTTGTAAGTATACTTACCAGAAAATTCATCAATTTTTGAATGCAATTTTTTAAGATTGGCGTAAGTGCGCGAAGAATTTTCGATGAAACAAAAACCTAGTTGTTCAAATTTCTTATCTCAAACCATCACGAAGTGTCTTGACTTGGCAATTAATTATTAATTAAAAGATCAATTAATAAAAAAATAACGCTATCCAATAAGATAAATTAATTTCTTTTCTTAAATTAATCTGAATCCCAAAGTTATTTTCTTATACCACTACTGGAAAAGATGGCCTTTCAAAGGCCTCATATCTTTAAAAAGTTTTTCGATGACTTGCATTAAAAATCTCTATATTTTGAGATTTCTCTGATTCCTAAGACCACTGGAATAGAGAGGAACCTCAAAATACAGGAACGGCCGAATTCCTCTTTCGAAGATAAGGGAAATTCTCTCCCCTCCTCAAAAACCACAGTGACAGCTGGCACTGTCCGAGTTCTAAGAAAGCCTTCTTATTCCCCCAACCCATCTGGGAGAGCCACTCTAACAAAGGAAATATGAGCAGCGGGCGAGAAATCTATCACAGTTAACGAAAGGGGGTGGAAATTTCTCAGCGAAATTCGGAAGTTTCGGACAACCATCGTCTTTTGCTAGAATAGACATTTGGCACGTTCCCGTATCGATGGACTTAACGAATTCGTCCAAAAAGTCCCGCAATTACACGGTATTATTGATTAATACGCCGCTCACATCTTCCGAAAGCGACGGAAATCTAAAGGTGCCAAGTCTGAAGATTATGGAGGATGAGGCGGCACTTTCCATATCGAATGCGATTTTGATCATATGTACAATGTGAGGACGGACATCGTCGCGTTGCAGAACTCGTTGCTCCCGTTCTGTCTCTTTCCCTCAATTGATTCGTCAAGTCAGCGTAGTTGTTAAGACTAGAACTCCGCGTTGATTGCTTGGTTGGGTTCGATTAGCTCGTACGCAATTATGCTTTTTCAGTCCCGCCGTACATGTAACATGGTCTTTCCGGCATGAAGGTCTCGTTTTCCTTTCGGAGTCGCTTGTTTGTTCATTCTCTCTGATTTTTGTTTTTCCTGTTGATTTTTGTAGCTCTATTTTGTGGTTTATTTTTGTTTTAGACTCACTTCCGACCAGCCTACCGAAACGGGTGTAAAGTCTACAACATTCAGAGGGGAGACATCAAGTTAACTTTATTTTGCAGACTATGCCCTGAACAGGGGCAGTAAATTAAAACAGATTGAGTTATGAAATACAGTTGCTCACCCACACAAGTGAGGACTCTGTTTCGTGTGCGCTCACAAGCGAGAAGACTCTGAAACTTGCCTATTAAAAAAAGATAGTTCACCACAGATTTTCCAACCAATCAATGTGTTCCGCCAATTTTCTGTTAGTTTGACACGTATTTGTTTGAAAAATTTGGTTTATTCAATACCATCGCCGCCAGTTGGTCGATTCAAGTGCCATGTTTTTGAGGCCTAAATTCCCAATTTTTAAGCGCCAAGATCTATGGCGTGGCAGTACTGCGAGGCATTGCTGCTTATTCATCAACATCAAAACTCTCACAAGCATCTATAAAATGCGAAAAGCAAATAGTGAGGAAATGGATAGTATTGTCCAGGTGACATTCCATTCTCTTGATTTGAAAACACACTTAAAAAACAACAGAATAAAAAAGATTCAAAATATATTATCTTGTAGAGCATTAAATTCTCTTTCAAATAATATAAAATATTCTGCGAATACGTTTTATTTCTGCGCGCATTTGAAAATAAAAAAGCATGAATCATTGCTCTATCCAAAATAAACAGATAATAACTAGATGAATGTGAAGTGCCATCTAAAAGACTTGTACCGATGAAGTAAACAAATTCTTACAATCCATCTCTAGAGTAACGAAATCTGTCAACATTTTATTAAATTAAATTAGAAATGATTTTTGCAATGTGCACATCCATAACTAATCGAAAAGAATAAGAAAACTATCTGATTTATGTTATTGATTCAAACTTTCAGATTCACTCATTTTTTAGAAATCTTCCACTATTTTACATTTTAATGACTTCCCCAATTATTGAGATTGTTAAGCAGCTAGAGCAATTGATTTAATCATAGTAAAAGGCAATCTCAGTAAAGAATATCTAAATATAACAGTTCGAATAAAATCGAGTTTCACAATAATCTTAGACTATAAAAATATTGAAAAAGTGTTTGGTTATATTACATTAAAAAATTCAATCAACTATTATACATGGAATGATTTCCAAAACAAGAAAATAAATATTCGAATTGCTTAATATATGATATTTTTCTGTTTCTATGGAATGAAAACAGCGCAGTCTCTAGCGTCCCTTGGTCTGCAGAAGCAGTCTGTGTTGTGCTTTACCTAAACTTCTGTTCTATAGTATTAGTAGAAGGGGAATTTCAACATTCAACATGTCGGAAGATTGGCTAAAAGAGGGTTCAAGGCCTGTGCTTTTGTTTTTCCACCTGATTGGGTTTCAGAAATTGGAGTTCTTACAATATTTCCGTAGATATAAATTATGTCAGCTAGCATGGAAAATACCAAGAATATTGTTTTTCTTTATTCTAATACTTACAGTTATAATTGAAATGGCGTTTTTGGGGCTCCTTCGCAATATAAAATTACAACTGGTTATAGTTATTGGAACAGTGCTTCAGATGTCAGCATATTTATCGCTGTTTCGATCTCGACGTAATATAAAACTACTGCTTAGAAAGCTTTCTAACGTGTTACAGAAGGTTTATTCCGCTGGAAACATTAAACCTTTTGTCTTCATATATTACTGTATTATGGTTGGATTGATTTTAATTGTAGAAATCGCTCATTTCAGTTCCAAAATGCAAGCTTCAAACAAACGCAGAGTGTTTGCATCAACTCTGATACCTGAAGAATTAAAATGGTATGTTTTATATGCAATCTATATTTCATTTATATTAAGTATTGTATCATTGCATCTCCCATCTATTTGTGTTTCCAGCTATTATTTTTTTGTATGTCTTTGCATGAAAAAGATTCTGTCTGAATTATTGTCCGCAAAGATTAGTAGACTAAAGACAGTATAATTAAAGACAGAGTAATTATCAGAACATAAGACGTAGAGATTAAAGACAGTATAATTATCAGAACATACTGAATATCTACGAAGAAATAACTGAAGCCATGGTTTATGGGGATCATTTTCTGTCTTACTATGCATTCATTCTTGTAGTGATAAGTATGGTCGGACTGTTCTGGTTTTCTTATATTTTTGCGTCTTTTAAAGAGGCAGATTATTATTTTTACGTATTAATTATTTGCGGAATAATATACTATTTGCTGTTACTGCTGTCAGTAATGCTACCTGCCGCTGCTGAAAATGAATCCGCAGAAATAGCGAAAAGCACCATCAAGCTTATGGGAAGTAGCATTCCTCACTCGTACAGAGATTTAGAGATGTATTTACGCCAAAGATGGAAACCAAGAGTTGTGATGACCCTATGGAAGATCTACAAAATCGACAAATCTCTTCTTATCAGTGCACTTGGTACGATTTTGGCGTATGGAATACTTTTGGGAACTTTAGGAAGTGTTAACTAACAAAACAATATGTCCTCAGATGAATACATGATTAAAGGGTGAATATAACTGAATCCGGAATTTTTAATGTGTGTATTATTTCATAATTCTGACAGAGCAAATATAAAATGACAAAGCAAAACTTGAAATGCATGCACTGCAGGCTTTCCATAAGATAACCTTTTGTTAAACTACACACATTCGTCCGATTTTTAAGTTCTTTAAACTTTTGAATCGGCAAATGGCCAGTAAATAACGAGGAATCTTCTAGAATCATGCGCGGGAATCGATTCTGACGCATCTTAAATAATCCTATTATGCAAGTTTATTATAAAACTGTGTCACAAAGACAAAGCAAATCCTATTGAAACCCTGACAGATTCGGTATTCTCTTTCGACATTTTTCGAATTTTCTGACTATTCTCTGCACACAGACTTAGTGGTTTTGAATTTATTATACCAGCTTGGAACGTTATTATCAAGTGGAGGATTGCAGTTAATCATTCAACTGATGACATGTTAAATTGTTGCTACAGATTCACTTAAAACCTTATTACAAATCACAGAGTGCTTTCTCTTTGAGCATAATCATCTTTGCAGCTGTGCATTCAAGCTGAAAGACCGCTAAACGAAAAGACTCGAATTACGCAATCACGCAATCTTAGCCAGCGTCTTCGCACTTTCAATTTTGTCGTGAAAGAGTATTTCATCTATTGTAAAATCCTACGTTAGCTACGTTGATTACCTTACTCTATTTTAAATAATGTTATTTTGTATATGAAATAGATTTAGTCATAAATAATATTATTCATCTCTTTGATCCTATTAACATTTTATAATGCACTTTCAGATTTTTGGTTTTCGAAAATTCTATCTGTAAGTGGATGTTATGTTATGGAAGCTTGATGTAAGGTTTAGCTAACTGTAAAAGACAGAAGACTTTCTGTTAGAGAATTATCATGTTTGCTATTTGTTGTATGATTTGTAAAAGTTAATTACTTGTTATCAATAAATGATGATGATTGGATATACGTAAAATCTTTCGCTTTTTATTTCTTTTTTTGAATGTTTAAATTACATCTTGAAGTAGAATTCAATTTGTTGGAAGAAACTATATTATAATAAATTATCATTTAATTAAAAAGAATTTCTAATAAATTTCTGAAATTTTTATTACATCTTTACAAAGCATATAATGAAATTATTTTATTTTTGTGTCACTAAGGAAAAAATTTTATTAAAAATCTTAGTATATTCAATTTTTCGACATATTTTCAAATACTTCGAAAGAAAAAAGAGACCTGTTTTAGACGACAGTCGTCGAGTTTGCACCGGCTTCGCCTTTGATTCGATATGTGTCCTAACATCAATTCTATTAAACATTTGGGCCATAAAATATTCAGATTATCTTGTAACGGCGTAAATGGGTGTTTGAAATCATTTTTTAGAGAAGGCGCTCCGTTATTACTGTTAGAGAACAAGTGTTTATATTTAGATATGATGAAATAAATATTTTAACAAAGGATTAATATTCCTTACGTTTTTTTAAAAGTAAATAGCGAAATATATTATATCCTTAGATAGGAAAATTTTTAGGATACAATTTGCTGTGATAATTTTATTAAAATACTACTTTTAAGATAGGGTTAATATATTTGAGTGTCTAAAATTTAGACCACAAACAGTTGCCTATATTAGACTGGTTAAATCAATGGCACTACTATCTCGAACTAGATCATAGATATAAAATAAGTTTGATGATGAAAAAAGTTCAAACCAAAGTTGTAATCCTGAAATCAAATTTTGAAATAAAGTATTAATAAAAAATAAATTTTGACAAACTTAACTTCACCAACTTAAGCTTAATTACGAGAGCTATTATTAGACAAATTTGAAGACCTAAGGAATATACTCTACAACGATTTTCTAAAATGTTTTTGCAACTAAAGAACAAAAAAAAAACATGCTTGATCGATAGAATTATTTATGTGATTCTAAAGAAAAGAAAGTTCTGCAGATTATTCGTAGAACAATAAACGTATTAGGTAACAAATATGAACATCTGAACATGTCAGTTTTGAGACATGCTAACACAAACAGTTTAAAAGGAAAGACGAAAACCCAATGCAAGTATTATAACAGTATCTAATTGATTTTTTTGAGTTATATTTTAGTTGAATCTATCGTAACATTAATCCATATAAGATGACTCATGCTGCAGTAGGAAATCATAAAACTTTTGTCAGATTTTTAAAATCTTTTTAGTTTTGCGTGTACTTTATAAATATTCTAAATCCCAGCTTTAAGTCAATAATGTTACATTTACTAAATGGAAAGTAGTGTCTTTAGAAGTTAGTGCACTTCGAAAAGAGATCAGAATCACTATGTGACTTATTGAATCAACATAATCTGTGATGGGAGGGAGTAGTCAAATTTAAGCAATTTGTAATGGGCAATATTAGTCAACTAGGGGGCTTTTCCCCCTGCTCTCTGCCTTTCGCCAACCTCCAGAAGGATTGGTAAGCAATCCTCTGAGGTTTGGTCTGCAAACCTTGCTCTCTTCGCTCGCTATAATGTGGACGCTGTGCGTCTTCACAAAGTTATTAAAAGAAAAAACTATGCTGGTTGAGCTTCTTATGATGCTTTTACTAAAGGATAGCGTTATTTTCAGGTCATGTGCAAAGGGATAAAGCGTTTTTTGCAGGTACGAACCATCGAATAAAATTTTATTCGCAGATACTGTGCGTTCGAATGAAACATTATTTACAGGTACGGTGAGCTCTAATGAAACGTTATTTGCAGGCGCTGTGCGTTTGAAAAAAGAAACGTTATTTGTGGGTACTGCACCCGCAGAAGGAACGTTAATTGCAGGTACACTAGTAAAGGATAAAATGTTATTTACAGGTATTTTCCATTCTGTACACTCGTGTTTTCTTGATGATACTACACTATTTATTATTTCAGAACTTTATTATCAGTTAACCGATTAACTTATTTATGCAAGTGGAGTCATCTGCTTAGGAATTTAAGAAGAAATTGTGGAAAAAATTTATATTTATACTAATGAATTTTAAATTAAAAACTAAAATGTAGAAAATAATTGAAATAAAAACTTACTTTTTAGTTCAATAATGAAAGAGTGTTTTCAAAAGCAATTTTTGTTCCCTTCTTAATTTAGGACATTTGCAAAAAAGAAACACATTTGCTATAATTCATTAAAGTTCCGTATTCCAATTGGGAACATTCACCAGTCGTCTGTGAAAGAAAGAATTTGAGAGATGGAATTTACATTAGGGGTTATTTTAAATTTATCGGATAATATACCATGTTTGGAAAAGAAATAAAATCTAATAAAAAATTATTTTCCCAAAATTTGTAGGAAAATATTATCTGAAACTTCAAATATGGAAAATATTAGTCATGCAGCAAAGGTAATAGAGGAAGCAAGCGCGCAGGAATATGTAAGACAAAACTCGCAATTTGAGGCATACAACACATCGGCGCTTTTACTAGTTGAGCCATGGAGACTTCACTACAATTATAGGAGTAATTATTTTTTTAATTCACTGTTTATTTTAAAAAATTATTAAGGTCAGTTAATTCAATAACTATTCAATGAAATTTTACATTTTGCAATTCCATATCAACGCTCTGATCGTCCATATAAATGCAAGCACACTAAGCATCTTCAATCAAATTATTTCTCCTTCTCTCTGTACGCCCTTCAAAACATTATTAAATTGATTCACCTGCACGTTGATTTCTCTTCTATGATTTTTCTCAATAATATTTAACAGTACGGCTGAGATTCATGTTTAACCCATCGAAAAATCGGCTTAAACTAAATGGAAGAAGTATGTTTACTTATGGAAAGTCAAATCACGTAATCCAGTGTTTGCAAACCGTACAGCTAAATAACGCGCTTTTTTGGAAGCCGCAGAAGAGAATTAATTATAAAGATAATATTAGAATGAAAAATATATAAAGATTTTTTTGAAAATTTTTAATTTTGAAGGATTAAAAATAAATTGATTAAGGTGATACTAAAATGATGAGATAATTATGGGAGGCAGAAGGCGGTAATAAATGCGAGTGAAAACACTCGAAGAAAAATTTTGTTACTCAGGGTCCGAACCCTGGAACGTTGAAATAGAAGCGACAACTGTGCCTGCCTTAACAACTGTGCTATCGGAACGTAAGGCACGAAGGTGCAACAGGAGTTTTTGTTATTTCAACTGTCATTTGTATCATAATCTGGAATTTTGAAGATAGCTGAATTTTAGATTGATGGGAGGATTTGATAAAATTTATTTGCAAGTATTTGAATGAAACTTTTTTTAGAAAAAGCCATTACACTATTTTGACGTTGACCGGAACGTTCTCTGGCTCCCATAAGCCATCGCCTTCATTTCTAACTGATCTCTTTTGAATCATTTCATCCAAAGTTTCATTATATTGTAAGAAATATTGTGAACTCTACGTCTTAAACTCATTTTTTTGCTAGAAAAATTTGTGATACACCATAAAGAATATAGTAACAGGCTATTCCTATGAAGTTATACCTAACATGGCGGAGGATACCGGTTTTGTTTTGTAAACGATCGTTGCCATCGGCGAAAGAGAAATTAACTTCTTATTTCGGCCACGTACCTTAGCGTTTTATATATATAGATTGTTGAAGTTTGCCAATAGATTGTTGAAGTTTCGCAATAGATTGTTGAAGTTTCCCACTGTAACAAATGTAATTAAATTCAGGAAAAGGAACAGGATATGATTGAACCTGAGTTTTATCGCAATTATTTTTTGGATTTTGTTAAGTTTCCCTAGCATATACACTGTGAAATTACTAGAATGCTCGTTTTCTGATTTTCTGATTCATTGTTTTGAATGTTTTAATCTTAGGCTTACTTCTGTGTGTTCGCGTTCAAAAGTTTCATTTACGTGCAAGCATTTGAAAAATGTTTTGTCGATAATGATTTGCTATAGGCATTTTCTATACTGAAATAGATTGCACACTAAGTACAGTAACCAGTACAACGTGCTTTTCATCAATTCGGGCCTTAAATTCCCTTACACTTGAAATAAAGGACATTAAAAAGGAATAAAGTAAATTTTCCTTTTAAAGTCTTAGGACTACCTAAATATTTCATTTTAATTCTTGGAGATGTAGGTGTTATGTTATTCATACTTTATCGTGCAACCTCAATGAATTCATCAGCAGAAACAGAAGTATTTCAATCTTTCTGATAGCATAAAAAAGACAATTTAATATTTTCGTGCAAGTTATATAATTATATTTATAGAAAAGCAAAAACGGAATATAAAAAATAAACATTTTCAAAACGTGTAACTAAATGCAACCAACTATATTATTGAGATGAACAAATCTAATTTCGTAGAAGTAAAAAGCTAAAAATGTAGATATCGATTTTATATACGATGTATTGCTTTCTAAGTACCATGGAAAAAAGTATATTTTCTTAGTACCATAAAAAATTATGGCTTTGCGAACTGCCTCAAGATAATGTTTCAATCCAGTAATTTTATTTGTTATCTTCAACAACTAATTTTATTTTAGTGACACGGTCTGGTCTCATTGAATAATGGAACGTAATTTAATCAAGATAATGTGTAAAAGCTTTAATTTTTTGTTAAAAATTATTAGATAGATGAAGTAAACTGACTAATTCATAAATTTTTAATTACTCTCATGGTAGCAAGTATTCATATCATTCATGTAGGATGTTGCACGAAAATATAATGTTTAAAAGAATCATCGATCTAATCAGCGCCCGTTCTTTCATTGTGTCAATCCAATAATTTATGAATCGCCTTTCATCAGTATAATATGATATTTGCAAATGATTTTTTGTAGTGGAGTTTTAACATCAAGGGAAAAGTTTCTATTTTTCTTGCAACATGAGTGTTTTCCAGCATCCACTTAAAGAAAAGTTTATGTCCTACATTGTTTCTTTTAATCTTTATGGGCATGGAAAACCAAAACCGAGTCCAGAGATTTTTGGAAATTGGGAATTCTGTTGCTGAGCTTTCAGCATCCCAAGGAACTTGTTTTTACTTCTGTTGCTCCTCTCAATAGCATTGGAAACACTCTGGTTAGCATACCTAGGTGAAATAAAATAACAAGCGGTTATACTTACAATTGTTTTTCTCTAAATTATTGCTAATATAAATTTATTTCGTTCTTCAAAAAAATATATACAATGCTAGTGAAACTGTCTAAGATATCAGAAGTGATGCATTGCATTCCGAAACATAGGAATTATATTCTTGTTTATTGTCTCTTTAGATCTAGCTGGACACTAATTCTTGAAACTGGATATTCCATTTCCAGAACCAGAAGTTTTATGTATCTTAGAGTAGGAACGTCGAATATCATTCCTGATGTTTTAAAACTTTTTTTTGCATTCTCTATGGATTTGTCATCTGTACTACTTATTCTGTTAATGCATCTTTCCTTTATATCTTTCTCTAGTTATTACTTTTTTATTTGTGTTCGTGTGAAACATTTTTTGCTTAAATTTGTTTCTGAAGTGCGTTGTTCAATACGAAAACAAAAATATCAGACCATTCTGAATAGTTACGAAGAAATAACAGAAGCAGAGACATTTGCAGATGGCTTTCTTTCATTTTGAGCAATTCGTCTTCGTACTGATTAGCCTTTTCTGGTCTGTTCTTGTTTACTTATAGGGGGAGTTGGACACATCCCCTCATATATATGCCACTGTAACCCTTAGCACACGTATATTTTTCGGCCATGTTAAGTCAAAAGTTAATTTACAAATGAATCAAACCGCTAATCTTCTAGCCTAAGTAAATATTACTCTAAGTACGTGTTGTGTGATTTCTTTCACTACTTACGTTTTCCTGCCAGAGAATTTGCTCCAAAGGTAGGAAAAACACTTATTTATCTGAACTATTTTAAGTGTTGAGGTTCTTTAGCGTTTATTCTGGGTAAACACTTGTTTTAAGTAAAGTAATCTCTAGGGGCAGATTGATACAGTTAGCTCCAGGGCACATTGATACAGTTAGTTTCGGGACACATTGATACGCATCTTCTGTGTGTATCAATGCGCCTTGACAGCAACTACTTTGCGAAATCGTCTTCAGAAATGGATAAAACATGAAAACGAACTATCTAAGAGAAACAGATGATTAAGTATTTGTTTTAACAATGAAAACGGTTTGAATTTCATTGCAAAAATGAAAAGTATAGTTGTGAATTAAGTTCAAAATATTTTTTTACGAATTTATTAAAATTGGAGAAAAAACTGTACACCATCGAATAGATAACTTTTTGCATTTTCAGACGTTGTGAAATTTATTTTTGTACTATATTATTTTCTTAAGTCATCAAGGAAAAACTCGAAAATTTCTCTTAATTTATAATTAATTAAAATTTCCAAAAACGGTTTCGAGGCACACAGTCCCACCCACACACATTCTCTTTTATTATTTGTAGAGATAAATTATTTTCTGAGCCCTTATTGTTTCATTTTTCAGTCTCATTAAAAATATTGCATTTTCTTTAAAATAAAAGTTTGTTACTTTGTTAAACTTTTAAATCTTGATTTGGAATGAAAAGTTTATAGATAAAACAAATTTTGTTCTTATCCAAACCTATTAATAATTATTATTTTCGATATTTCCGTGTGCATCAATGTACCCCTAGTATGGGACAGATTGATACCAATCCATTTTTAGGAAAAAAGTGTAATAAATTTTTTATTATGTCATTTACGACCAAAACTCGACTGAAATCCTATATAAAATTAACAAATGTATAAATTTAGTTTATTAGTTATAAGTATTACCGTTGGTAAAATCATGTTTTAGCTTTAAAAAAAGTGTATCAATGTCTCCGCATTCCCCATATCTTTGCATTTTCACCTCAATATGATTATTTCTCTCAAATTCTTTATTTTGCTGGAATAATAGATCACTTGATAATAGTGTTATCGATAATTTTGACTGTCTCTTCTGTAAATGAACCTGCGAAATGGCGCAAGACGCCGTCAAGTCTTTGCCTTTCTGGATTCCACAGAATTACAAAGATTCGAAAATATATTTTCGCCAGAGACTCAAGTCAAGAGTCGCTTTAACTTTGTGGAAAATATTCAAAATTGAGAAAACTCTGCTAATGAGTTCACTGAGTGCACTCATAACATATAGTATACTTCTTGGAACTTCAGGATGCGTCCAAAATGAAAACAATGAATTCTTATTACTCTTCTTCTCTTATGGATTATTAAATTAATTTACGCTTATTTTTGGCTGCACTCTTAATGATCTTACTCAGAAATGTCTTTTTAAAAGTTCTTTGAGACATTCAATACGTGACTTGAAAATATCGTAGAGATTAGATCGCTCGAATTTGCATATGCATTAGGATGCATGGGTTGTGTCAAATTAGAGCGATTTCTGAAATTTCTTATTATTTGTTAGTTCTAATTTAGAGACTTAGATTAAAGAAAAACTGCCCAGTTAATTTTTATACTCGAAAGGCTGTAAAATATGTATGGAAATCAAGATTATGTTTTGTATTTCTGGGAGAGATAAAAATTTACTATAATACTGGTACAAAAGATGGTGATATCATTTTCTCATTATATTGAAATTTCAATACATTTGCACATAAATTCAAAATTTTGGATTAACATCACACTCTAAGATACGTGATAATTTATGCTAAATACCGCTTTTGTAAAAATGATTCTTACTCATTTTCTTATAAGAAGCATTTAAACTGCTATTTCTTCTATTTCTGTCCGTATCCATTACTTTGGACATTAGTGCATAAAAATTGTAGATTATTTTGCTCGTTTTAACGTTATTATTATTTATGTTATGTCTTTGGTCCTTTTTGAATAACATTTATTTGCGTAATAGAACAAGATAAAATTGTTGTAATTCCTGCAAATACACATTGCAGATTCTTATTTCGAAAATGCTGAAAAGAAAGTGAAATTTTTGAAAAGGATTGAGCTTTCAATCAAACTTGTTGCAATAAAGTAATTAAAAATGACGACATTGCTTACTTTATATATTTAGCTTGCTTTCAACAGGTTGTGAAAGCTTCATCAGTGGATACAAAAGAAAAATTAATTTATTAATATGAATCAAATTATGTCTCAATGTCTATATAAAATGCATTACCATATTTGTAAGACTTTATGTAGTAAAAATCTTCGCGGTGATTCAATAGATAAATGTTTATGCTCACATATACAAAAATCATGAGGAATGTTATTAATGCAATTGGGTAAGGTTATTTTTGAAAAAATTATTAATGCATTATTATTCCCAAATTTAGCCCTTAAATTACCGTTTGAATTATTTTTTAATGTTAGCCTTTTCACTGCGTCCGTAGAATTTATTCTTATTTCCTATAGCAGCAAGTATTTTCGTCACAGTCAGCACTTTTAGAATGATCGCACATCTCAGATATTTGTAAACAGAAATTGTTTTTATGTAGGGAAAGTGTTGCCAATTTTGGTCCAATTGGACAATTTTTGATACACAGTGATAGAGAAGTAATTTTAATTAAAAGTCGTTAATAATGTTTAACTAATGAAATAATGTTTTAAGCTTTAAATTTCAGTCTTGTTTCCTTCTGATTTGATTGCAACAGTTGTTACATTTTGTGCGTGACGATTTTTACAACACGCAATTTACAGAAATAATGCCAGCCTAAAAATATTAAAAGTAAAAATTCTACTTTGAAGTTTATCTCCAAAGACAGCAATTTTTGTTCATCGTAACGTTATCATTAGCGAAAGCACGCAAATGCAAGATTTATTATAATAAATTTTGCAAGTATATTAAAATAAAAAAATTGCAAGGAAATAATATTCATATCAATGAAAAGCAAATTCTTTGATATTTAAATTTGTCTGAAATTGGTTTTTATTGTACAATAAGCTCCGATGTTATTAAGGAGATTCGCATCATACAAAGCGACACTCTAGACAAGCTGCTCTACAATATTGATACGGTATTTTTATGACCTTTCACAATATTGCGAGTATCGAAAAATGTCTTAAAATAATTGCAAAATGTTTTTAAGTTGCTAAGGATGACGGTATTTACATGACAAATTGAAATCTGTTATTCATTCTAGTATTAAATTCAGTGAGACTTCATGCTGTTTTGAGCTGATTATGACATATACAGTAAAAGACGAGATTTCAGTGAAATTCTTTTTTTATTCTTGCTGTTAGATTTACATGAAAAGCTGGATTCCTTTATTTATTCTATTATTGGATTATGTAACATCTCTCGTTATTTTAATGATGATAATAAGATATGCAATGACAAAAAAAATCTGTGAAATTCATCGGTAGCTCAGCATACATTTAGCTCACTTTTCTAACAATTCTGATCAGAATTCCGTAGGTTAAAAGAGACAGAAATATGAATGATTTAAAAAAGTTTTAAGCTTTCCGCAGACTCAAATTCTTACTCTAAACCAAAGACTATTTTTTAAATCCAACTTAAATTCTGACATTGAATTTTGCAAATCACCTAAAAAAAGAGAAAAAATATTTTGCATCTTTCAGTAATTCGTGATTTTTTAACCTATACAGTGATAAAAGAGATTTCAGTGATATTCATCGATAGCTCCGCGTACATTTAATTCACTTTTCCAACAGTTCCAATTAGAATTCCATAGGTTAGCAGAGTGCCGATAGTGGTAAATATGAGTGATCTATGAAATATGTAAACTACATTTAATTCACTTTTCCAATAGTTCCAATTAGAATTCCGTAGGTTAGCAG
>BGPR01000130.1:1304300-1368320 GCA_013235015.1 Araneus ventricosus
TAGGTTAGCAGAGTGCCGATAGTGGTAAATATGAGTGATCTATGAAATATGTAAACTACATTTAATTCACTTTTCCAATAGTTCCAATTAGAATTCCGTAGGTTAGCAGTGCCGATAGCCGTAAATATGAGTGATCTATGAAAGATGTAAACTTTCCACAAACTCAAATTCTTACGGTGTCTAAAAATATTTTTTGTATCCAACTTCAAATCAGGTGCAGACTTTGGAATTCGGCTATTTAAGCCTTCCATGTTGAGATTAGCTTGTTCATTGGCAAGGGACGCCGATATCATTATCAACACCAGGTGGAAAAAGGAAAAAAATTGCAAAGCAAAGCTGTGATGAGGAATAAATACGAGTTACGCCTGGGTAGAATGATATCATATATCCTGCTCTAAACAACCCAATCATAGCCATTAGAATTTCAATAAAGATAGAAAACGAAAACGTGTTTTCCAGGCAATTCATTATTTCCGAAATCACTACATAAAGTCTCACGTGTTTGTTGAAATTACCAGTTGAATTCTCAGTGTTGATTTTATCAAGTAAGCAGCTAAACAGAGTTCCGGAATGAATGCAAACCAGACTGTAAAATAAAGCAAAAAGGGAAAATAAAAAAACTTCCTACAAAATGGTATAAAAATCCAATAGTTGCACTGGTTCACATACAGATACTGTGATTAAAAATTTTTGTAACTGCATGGTTTTCACAGAAACGTCTTTTCACTACCTTTAACGAGGAGTTATTTAGAAATTGGAACACTATCCCAACGTAAAAAATCATTATTACAACGAAAACTAAGAAAACTATGAATAGATAGCTCATTTTATTTAAATTATTCTTTCCAACGATTTTGAATAATTCATTCAGGCTTTCGGCCATTTGAAGCATTTCGTGGCCGCTTCTTCGCACTGATACGTACAACGTCACAGTCAGTACTTGCAAAAACGAACGGGCTATTTCATTTTTCACGTCATCGAATACTGCTATGTACCATACTATATCTGTTAAAGATATAAAGAAAATTAGGAGAACGACGTACTTGATACAATTGCCGAAGCAATAAATGATTTGCATGTGTTTCATGGCTTGTGATCCATTTTCTCTACTTCTAGGAGAGTTAGACGTTTCAATTCCAGTCAAATGGAAAAGAATAAAAAGTAGCCGAAATTCATTTAACACGTAGCGTTCGGAAATTCTGTTTTGATTTTGCTTTTTCGTAGATTTGGTGTAACGTGCTTTCGGTGTTTTGACACGTAGCATAGTGAGGTGTCCATTCGATTGCGTAAACATGTTATTGTGAGAGGCTTCCTTCATTTAAATGTATCCTTTATAATCCCAGTTATTGATTTTTCATAACGCAATCAGTCCTCTTTTACGCAGTGCCTTTAGGTGTAAACTCATCAAAATATTTTTCTACATCATCGAACCGTGCAGTTACTTAAGTGGATATTTTTCTATTAATAAGAAGAACAAACCGAGTGCATCACTGGAACTTCCACTTACTTTAATATTCACCTAGAAAACAGTATAGAAAAGCTGCTGAATTTATTATAGGCAGACGGATTTTGAAATTCAATATCAGCCTACATTTTAAACATCCAGATGGTAAACAGAATTTTCTAACCATTACAAAATTTCCACTTTCGGTAAAAGGCAATCTGAAATTTAATAAATCTAATTTGTTTTATTAATACTATCTGTATTCTGCAGAACCTTTTAGCGTGTAATTAGATTGATTAGAATGAAACCATGTTGCGTTTTATAATCAGTTCAGTGTTTCTGTACAAAAAAATGGTACTGTTTCCAATTACTAAATGCTTTCAAAACAGGTTAATTTTTTTTAAAATTCAGTTTTCTTTTATTTCAAAATAAGCATCATACACACACGTTTTTATGTCTTTTCTGTCATCCAGACATACACTAAATAAAGCGTAGTTGCTGAATGAGAGTTTATATTTGCATATCAAATTGGAATACTTTGGTTTATGAAATAAATTACATTAATTGGTACTCCTATTCATTTTATTTAGACATCTTAATAATAACAAATTTTACAAATGTATCATTTACGTTTTAATATGTTTGTATAAATGGTTTCTTCGAAATTTAGTGATTTTGATGATAAAGAGCCATCAATTAGAATAATGATCTAAAATACCAATTTCATAATGGTTGCAATATTTTTGAAATTCAGCTTGAGCAATATAAATTTTAATGTTTTTTTTAACTCTAATAATATTTATGATGTTTAAAATCTTTTTAAATATAAAAGTGTAAAACATTTAATTTAAAATATCTCATTGTATTAAACAAGATTCTGAATATAAAAATCAACGAAATGTTATTTTTATTTAATTTTTTCTTTCTCTTTCAAAACCTTCGTCTCTATAAATACTTTAGTAACAAATAATTAGTCAGTAGTTACTTAAAATTTATACCGCGAATCAGAGAGGAAATTTATGAAATTTCTTATTGAAATCGCAAACTGAAATAATTATTTTTATAGTTTCACTTTCACGATTATCCATTATCTTTGTTAAGTACTTTTATTTATTTTCTAGTATCCCGATTTTCTAAGCCAAGTTAAAGCTATTTCAATGACGATAAAAAATTAGTATTTTCAATGTTTTGACACTTATCACTTATCAATGTTATCACTTTAAATGTTTTATACTGTCAGATGCTTTAACTTATCTTTCTCCCTTTTCATCTGAGACATTTACGATTATCATTTCAGAACTCTTTATACCGACTAATGGCATTATAAGTCATTTTCCCCTTTATTTTTACCTATTTAAAGCGAAACAGTTTTTGAATACCACTTTATTCTTACCTAATTGCATCACTTACCTGGGACAGTAAAACTTTTAATCCTGCAAACTTTTATTTTCTGCAAGTAAAATTATATTATTATACATTTAATCTTCAGTTTTAAAGGCATAAGTTCAAAATACGCATAGAAAGAGACCCTGAACTAAAAAAAATATTTTTTTTTTTGCAGAAAATGCTAATAAAAAGTCACACTAATTTTTTCCAATTTAGAAAGCTGAAAATGGTTTGCACACCATTAGGTAAGCTCTTATCACATGAGCTATTTTTTTTCTTCATAAGTTAATTTGTTGAATCCACTTTTAAGAGAAACGACTCTCTTATACGCTAAACTGTTCATATATATATATATATATATATATATATATTACGGTTAATGTGTATAATCGGTTATTATGCATAATTACCGCTGTTATTATCCATAATCACCGATTATTATAGATAATTGCTGTGGTGATTATATATAATAACCGCGTGAAGATCCGGTAATTATGGATAATAACAGATTATCCACAATGATCATAAAGCATCCACAAAAACTTTAGGAATAAAAGAAAAAACAAATGTTTCTCATCTATAATGAAAAGGAATCGGCAGGTTTGAAGGCAAGTCCCGAGATTCATGTGAGAGCAAAGATCCAAAAATTGACTGCATATGTTCTGCAAAAGCAAAGGAGAGAGAGCTCAATGAATGTCATCAGATAAATGGGTTCAAGTTTCCTTTTATGCTTTTTCATTTGATAAGGATAAAATTATTGTCAATATAAAGAATAGGTTCTCAAGAAATACTACTACGTCGATAGTAGTTCTGGAATAAAAGTATACTGTGAATCGCACTCATACATAATTGATTCTAAATTTTAATAATCACTCACACTCATGTCAGACGATCTCTCATGTGACCCATCATAACCGGCGTCACATTAAGTAGGAATGTATCTGTTACAGTCAATGTGGATAATCGGTTATTATGCATAATAATACGGTAATTATGCACAATAGCCGGTCAATATGCGTAATAACCGCATAAAAATAAATCCGGTTATTATGCATAATAACGGCTTAAAGATCAGGTGATTATGCATAACAACCCATCATCCACATTGACCGTAACATATCTTTCTCTACGGAACGTGCCCACGGATATGGATCTGATGGGTCCATTCTTTCGATCCTTTCCTGAAAAGAACCAGTTCTTTGACCCGTTCTTCGGATCCGACGGTTTCACAGGGTTCTTTGGGAGGAGAACGAATGCTGATTTTCAAGGAAAGCGCAGGGTTTATACAATTGGCCATAATGAAAATGAGTTTCTTCGGGAGGAGTCGCTACTCTAAATGTCGACTTCTTTGATTGGAATAATTTGATAAAAACCGATACAGAATACCCATTGGAGCGACTGAATTTATTCAATGATTCGAGTGTTTTAATTTTTCTGTTAAAGCAACTGGAATACTGAGTTAATAAAGATAAAAGCTTTTGTTATCGCACTAGAAAGTTATTAGAATAATAAGAAAGCTTGACAAACTTTTCCCTTCTTTCTTTTAACTTGCCCCCCCCCCCCTCGTTATTCGAAGAGTTTTTTTTCATGCTTATCTTTTTAATTATACGAAAAATGATCAATTTTGATTATAAGATTAAATTTATTAAGAATATCACGATTATGATACGTATATATACGTTTGATGACAAAGCAATAAAAATTTATTCGAAACTGTTGTAGCGATTATGACTCAACTGCTGAATCTGAAGATTCCTACAATATTGCAGTATAGATTGTAACAAATGTTCTGATGTTTTATATCTTGGTGAAAAATACGTAATTAAGTTTAAATGATGAAAAAATGTTTTTCCTGAAACTGGAAAGATGACCGCCATGGAAATTGAGGAAAAAATTTCCTGAAACACAATTGTCAAAAAAAGCATAAAAAAGCTTATTGAATATTGGTATCTTATATTGAACGACGCAATAATTGAATATTTAGTGAAGTATTATAATGTGTTTATAGAAATAATTTTTAAGGAAATGTATTGAAGAGGAAACATTTTAGTAATATAACTGTATTGGAAATGAACACATTTACAGGATGTCCTTACTTGTGCGGGGTACACAAAGGAATGTAAGATTTTCTTTGATTTGGAATATAAGATTACTCTTAAATTGCATTACAGTGCATTGATTAATTATAAATTAAAGGCTGTATTTTTATAATCTAGATTGGATATTGTTTGAGGTTTGTCACAAGCCGAACGACCGAATCGTGTGATCCAGTTCACCTACGTTGTAGCGGATTAGTTTTAGCTTAGTTACATTAACGTCCCGTTTTGAAGCAACACAAGGACTATTTAAGGAACAGACCTCGTAATTCTGAACCTCAGTCAGATGCCGAGGACGACATCTTAGCTGACACCGCCTCTCCAAACTTAACTTCCGCACCACACCAACGGGAGGACGTTTGGTGCCCTACGTATGATTTAACGATCAACAGGCCCAATACACGACGGATCTTTAGTGCACTCTGGTTTCGAACATGGTATCCTGCGGTCCTAAAGCCGAGACCTTACCACTAGGCTACTGCGGATACTAAATCACACAATTTGTGAAAATTATTTATTTAATGGCATTAACTACTATAAACAAGTTCTCGGAATTCCTATGGGTTGTTGCTTCTCCAGTGCATTGGCCAATTTATTTCTTCATTCATTTGAGAGAGAATTAATTAAGAATGAACTTGTTTTCGGATTGCGTTTTATTGATGACCTTTTACTATTTAATTATGATAATGTTAATTCCATTCTTAACTGCTATCCAGAGGAGCTTAAATTAAATAAAACTAATAATGAAGAGGAACCAACGTAATTTTTTGGATCTGGAAATTAAAATTATAAATTCAGGAGTCTCTGTCGGAATTTATGATAAACGTAAAGATTTTAAGTTCAAAGTTATTACACTCTGAAAGTTTCATACATGTCTTCAGTTTAAAATTTTAAGAAATTCTATATTTTCTCAAATTAATAGGATTAAAAATATTTGTAATAACCAATATACTTTTGTTAAGGCTTTAGATAATTTAAAAAATATATTAAAAGATAACGGATATCCTGGTTATTTCCCAGAAGTTTATAAATTTCTGAAAAAACAGTTTTAAGAATCTCTGTTTTTCTGGAGAATAGTTCGAATTCTTCTACATAGATGGCGCTAGGGGCTTGCTTCTTGATGTTATTGGCTTCACTTATTTAGAGCGTCTGTTTTTGAAAGAGGATGACTTTTTGGTTTGTCTCATTTTTGATTCTGTTGTACAGGTATCTGTCATGTTTTGTCTTTTTTCCTTTTATCCTATTTTCAGAGGTTGGACAATAATTCAGGCCACATAAAGGAATAATTTTGACCAATGGTCTTTCCTTTATTTAGAAAATTTTTTGTCCTGCTTCAGAGCTACAATGGCGTGTGTCCTCTGAGGAGAATCGCCATTTTGGTTCTTTTACAATTTTCTTCCATTTTGCTTTCATTCTAATTGTATTTTTCGTTCTATTTTGCTTTTTTGTGTTTTATTTTAAGGTTTTATTAATGCCTATTTTTTATAATTTTTAACTTATTTTTCGAAGTTCTAATTTTGTTATGTGGTTATGCTCCACATCTTCTCCTAAAAAATGGACTGTTTTCAACCAAATTTTGCACCCTTATTATTTAAGACAAGGGGAAGACTCTTACTTTTCTATGTCCAAAAGTTAATTAAACAGCCAGTTAATTAGAAATTAACCGAAACCGTTTTCTCGCCGTAACTTCGGAGCAAAATGTCCGACAAAAAATATTTTTATACCATCTTAAAGTTCAAATTTTTACCTTTCCAATGATACCAATGTAATATCTGTGACATTTTCCTTCAATTTTTATTAATTTTTTAAAGTTTAATAATTGTTAATTACGTGCCGATGATTTTGAAATAATGCAAATTTATAGCTACTCCGTTGCTAAGCAACGGTTAGACTTTGAACAAATATACCTTTATTTCCGAAATTTTTTCTTATTTTTATAAATATATTTTATATGAGAAGAGAGTCAACTGTCAACTTTTAAAAGCTCCAAATCTTATTAAAATTTCGTTTAATTGGAAATTAAGCAAGATTTTAGCATTTTCCGTGATATTTTTCAAAAATATGTATTATGTCCCAAAACCTATTTTTACACATAATAAAAGTTTTAAAAAATTAGCTTTTCATGACTCAACTTTTATTTCCGTTCCATTCGTTGCCCTCATTTTAATAATTTTTCAAAAATTAAATTGTGTATAAAATTTACAATTTATAACTCTTTTTTTATTGGTGAAGAACAAGAATACATAAGAACTGTTGCTAGATCACATTAGAAGAATTTTCGATGGAGACAAATTTTATTTTTTTTTTATTCAGATTTATTCTAACGCTTTTTCTCAAAGAAACATTTACTATGTAATTGTCCCAAAATATCCGTTAAAATCTTTCTTATACTGTAAGATTTATGAACAAAAGTTGAAGTACCTATGCAATAAATACTAATAACTGATGGAGAAAATTAGATATAGGCGGCGGTTTTTAAAAATCTTCGGGTTCAACTGATATTCTCATTTTAATTAAAAACATTTCAGACGAGAAAAGAATTTTGGGTAATGTAATTTTCTATACGAAAGTACTTTTTAAATCAAAAATATTAGACATGAAAGTATTTTAATCCCGAGCAACGCCGGGCATAATAGCTAGTTATCTAACAAAAGTGACAATCTGATGTTGAGATATAAAATTAATACATTTCCTTTTTCCTTTCTTGTAAATCAATATGAAAGTAACCATAATTATAACCATAACTATCCATTTGCACAAATAAGTAAGATTCAAAATTACGAACGGAGTTTCACATGTTATATTTCTTAACTGATTAATTCAGTCAGCTGAACTAGTGGTAAAGGACATTCGGACTTTAAAAAAGGTAACTAATTATAAGTTTACGTGCTTATTTTAAGACCGTATTATTCAAATCTAGTTTTATAAATGAGGATACTTCCATTCACGTCTAATATATATTTATTTGAGGTTAAGTACTCTGTATATTCTAAAACAACAGAATGAAAAATTTATAGGAAATTAAATTAAAAAGATATATCCACTGTGTAGAGATGGAAAACTCATCGACAAGGAAAACAATTCTGTGCATTTCCGTTATTTATTAAATCGCCCAAAATTGTTTATTGTATAAAAGCTACTCCAACACCGTTTCTAATTTTCTGAGTATTTTAGTTCATCTGTATGATATGCAGTTATAGCGATTGATTTAATCCAGCTAAAAGGTAAAGTTAACAATAGAATCTGCACATTATAATCGAAAAAAATCTAATTTATCTAAAATATTTTATTATAACAAAACTGAAATTGCATTTGCTAAAAAAAATGAATTATTCTTCATGAATTTATTTCTAAATGAAATTAAAGTGAATTTACATCGTCTAGTATGTGATATTTTCCGTTTCTATGGAATTAAAACAGCATAGTTGCTATTAATTTTTGGTGTGCTAATGCATTCAGTTCTGAAGTACCGAAACAAGCGTTCGACAGTGTCGGCAAAGGGAAATTTCATCATTTTTCTCTTAGAATGTCGAAAGATTGGTTAAAAGAAGCTTCGTGGCCAGTTCTTTTCCTTTATTACCTCATTGGGTTTCAAACGCTGGAATGTCCAAGATATTTCCGTCGATATAAATTATGCCGTCTAGCGTGGAATATACCAAGAATATTGCTTTTTCTTTCGTTAATCCTTACAGTGATAATTCAAATTATAACGTTAGGATACCTGAGAGATATAAAATTACAGTTGGTTGCATTTATTGTTACAATGCTTCTAATATCAGCACATATATCTATGCTCCGATCTCGACGTAAGATACAATTGTTACTTTCAAAGCTTTATAACATCTCTCAGACAATTCATTCATCTGGAAATTGTAAGTCTTCTATCATCATGTATTGCTGTATTATGGTTGCTTTGAATTTAATTCTTGAAATCGCGCGAACCAGTTCCAAATTTCAAGATTCGCCCAAACATGGAATATTGGCGTCAATTTTTATATCTGAAAAATTAAAATCATACATTTCATGGGCAATCGATATATCGTTTGTATTAGGTAGTCTAGTTTTGCACCTTCCCGTGACTTGTTTTTCCAGCTACTATTTATTTGTGTGTTTTTGCATGAAAAAGATTTGGTCTGAATTCGTTTTAAAATCTCAAAGTTTAGTTGGAAATCTAGAAAATCAAAGCATCCTGAATATCTACGAAGAAGCAACAGATGTCATGGCTTTCGCAGATAATTTTCTATCTTATTATGCATTCATTTTTATAATGGTCAGCATGTATGGACTGTTCTGGTTCACTTACATTTTCGCCATTTCGATTTCGGAAGATTATTATTCTTACATATTCATTGTTTTTGGAATGGCATACCACATGCTAGTACTCCTGTCAGTAATATTACCTGCCGCTGCCGTAAATGAAGCTGCAGAAATGTCGAAAAGCAACATCTTGTTTATGAAAAGTTGGATTCCAAAATTCTGCAGAGATTCAAAGATTTATTTACGTCAAAAGCTCAGGCCAAAAGTTGAAATGACCTTGTGGAAGATCTACAAAGTCGACAAATCTTTTCTAATCAGTTTATTTGGTACCCTTTTGACGTATGGAATGCTTTTAGGAACTTTAGGAAGTGTTAGAAACCAAAAAAATATATCCTTACAGGAATGCATGAAAAAAGAGTGAATATAACTATAATACAAGATGTGTGACCAGACCACAATTTAAAATGTGTTTATTATTTATTTTCTCGACAGATACATAAAATATTGGATTCCATGTCAAAGCCTTCTATCACATCTCTCGCTTCAATGAAGTGGCGAAAAGCAACATCTTGTTCATGAAAAGTTGGATTCCAAAATTCTGCAGAGATTCCTTCTATCTTTTAGTCACTATATGCTTGGTAATTTACGCTGTATCTTCTTCAATCCTGAGTGGAAATGACTTAAGACAGTAGTTAAAGGATTTTCATACGAATTTTTAGTTAAAGACAGAGCAAAATTACATTCATCCCTTTATTTTGAAATTATCTTGGGCTCAATTGGTTTCAAACTGATTGTACCATTAAGGAATTGTATTACCCTTTGGAAGGAAACAGTTGAACATTCAATGGAATAGACATTGATCCTATTATTTTGAAATTATATTGGTCTCCGGTTGTTTCAAACTGATTGTACCAATAAGGAATTTTATTATACTTTGAAAGGGAACAATTGAACATTCAATGGAATTGACGTTAAATTGATACAACAGATTCACGTACACGTACAACAGATGCACGTAAGTTTGAACTGCCGTCAGATGCCGAGGACGACACCTGATCTGGCCACCTTATCCAAATTTTTGCATCACACCAGGGGAGGAATATTGCCCACTTCTTATGATTTAATGTGTAACACGCCTTATACACGGCGGGACTTCAGTATCAGATGCGGAACCTAGTCCTCCGCCTGAGTCTGGCGCTGTAAAAACTGAAAGACTGCGAAAGGAAATTATTACACATTCCTACAACTAATTCCTATTTGTAACTGTGTAATTAATTCCACGTTACGTAAAGTTTATTATATTAAATTGTAATTCCTGTATTATATTCCTATAGGATATAAACCTTGTGTTTTATATGAACTGAACTCAGTAGTTGCGAACATTATATATTTGTACTATATCCGCTTACTATTTAATCCTTCACTGTAATATTTTTTATGATATATTAGGATTGCATCTGTATTTCGTCGTTAGTTTATGGTAGTCTGAAAAGAATACAGTTTGTTGCCTGATCAGACTAGAAACAAAATATGTTGTGATTTATACTAATAAAATTTCAATTAGTTTGTTTTTGTGTATAACGAATTGAAAGATCATTTAGAAGAGAAATTCACTGTGAATGCGAAGTGAAATTCTCTTATATAATATTGGAGTAGTTCAGGTAAAAGTCACTAAGTCCAAAACCATAGTTTCGAGAAGCTATCAGTTTGCTGACGTTTTCTCGACTGCAGATGTCCCTCAGAAGGTTTTTGTGAACTTAGTGACTTCTGATTGAACGACGACGAATATTCAATCACTGCTGTTTGCAATATACATCTTTATTACACAGAAGTCGGGTGCACACTATTTTCCTTAGAGTAAATTGGTGAGTTAAAGCATGATAACCCACTGCAATGCACACACAGGTTGGCTTTTCGGCAGCCATAGTACTGCCGTATCGATACACACGATAGTTGCTGAAATAGAACATCTATATCAAATGGTTTAGAAATTGTAATTGGTTTCAGTGCTCTTTTGAAACTTCCACTATATTTTATTTTCAGTTTCATGGTAGGCTTCTGTCAGGTCAAAGTTAGATCTTATCGTACTTTTCTTTATCAAAGTCACAAATCTGTAATATCGGTCCTCCTTCAACGTAGAATATTTTTTCAATCAACGTCCAACACAGGGTTCTCTCCAGGAGCCACAATTCACCTTCAGATGAGGTAGAATCCAGAAAAATATCGGCCCAACAGTGTGTTTCTGTTTACAATAATTAAGCATTTCTATTGCTTTCATTTTGTCTATATCATGAAAACAAGAGATGGTATCGCAGACGGTCAATGCATGGGTATATGGCAGAAGTTGTCGGGAACATTCAACTAGTTAAATTTTCTATATTGCCTTCTGGAATTTTCGATCATTGACTTTTACCTGCACTAAGCCAATATTATGTAAGAGAATCAGTAAGGATAAATAAAATGTAAGCATAAAAAGAGCTGGGTGATTAAAATAGAAAAAAGTATACAACATATTAAGGTAGGTGGTACATGATGTACTTTTTTTAATTTCCAAAAGAGAAAAAGCTAAAAGGACAATAAAAGCATGCATATGCAGGGAAATTTAAGCTCTTTAATTGGTAGTTTAATGTATCACGTATAATTTGAAAATTGAATTGTTTTCGAGATATTTAAGAAAAACTAAAAGAGGGGAGGGGGAGATGAAATCCAAGATGGCGGCGCGATCTTCCCAGAGGACCGGGGACTTTTAGTATGTTCAACAGGAGTCCTTAGTGAACATGTGTACTAATTTTCAAAACTATGTGATTTAGTGTCTTTTTTAAACCCTTTGTTGACTGGACTATCAACTAAGACTTTTTACTAATTCATTCATTTTGAGACCAATTATCTCAAAAACTATTAAAGGTATAAGAAATATAAAAGAATGCATTTGTAGGGAATTTTACTCTCGTTAATTTGTTAAATCCTATGTAATTTGAAAATTTTTCGAGATATTCTTGAAAAACCACAAGAGAGGAGGGGGGGGGGGAAATCCAAAATGAAAGCAAATTTGAAACCCATTATCTAGGAAACTGTTAAAGCTAGAACAAAAATAAAGGTATGTATTTGTAGGGAATTCTACGCTCTTTAATTTGTTGTACCACGTGTAATTCTGAAAGTGAATCGTTTGAATATTAAAGAAAAACTAAAAATGTGCATGAAATCCAAGATGGCGCCGCGAGCTCCCCCCTCCAGGACCAGGCCCTTTTAGTATGCTGAACGGCAGGCATATAGACATACTGTACTCCAGTAGAGCACCATTGTAACTTTGCAGGACTCTGATTGGACAAGCGAATCTGACGTCACTCTTCTGCACATCGCATCAACAGTGAGACATTCGTATCTTGTTTATAGTTCTTAAAACTCTAAAAACTAATTTTTTCTCCAAGATGTTGTCTGAATTTGTTTTCAGAAGGGGAATCTTTCTTCTTCTTGATTTAATGTCGTTAGATTTGCTTTAAATTCTTTCTTTGTGAATATATTGTCATGTATTTTTTTTTGCCCCTTTTGAATATAGTCATGTTATAAAAATGTGTAACAGATGGCAGCACGGTAGCTTGCACATTTATAGTAATAACTAATACAATTATGGTTAATTCCTCTAATATTTTTTTTCTCTTTATACTAAGAACTTTCAAATCTAAAACTGCTTTGAAAATTCTTTTTAAATTTTACTTCAAAATTTAATTTTAATAACTTTTTACAGAACTCAATATTGGTTCATTCCATATCATGTTATTTTGTGTTATTTTTATGTTTTGAGGGTTACCTTGCTATCTCAAATTTTTTTCTGATTTTGAGGTATCGAAAGTATACTACTGTAATACAATGTATTAATTCATAAGTATACCTAATGGAATTTTTCCTTTTTTTAAATTTGAAAAAATATTTGGTATTTTAAATAAATTTTTTTTGATAACATATTATTCCTAGTTCTCATGTGTTTTACTACATAGCTTTTTGTCTATACTCGGTGTAAAATTGTTTTTTGTATTAATTTTTTAAGAATGATTATTGAAGTTTTTTATTCACATTTTCATTTCAAAAACTCAATATTTTAAAATTTAATTAAGATATCTTTCTGTCATAAACCAACAAGACAAATCTGTTATTATTGCAAATCTCAATTTGCCTATGGAAATTTATGAATGTTAGATCTATGTTCACACAATTTTAGCAGTGTAATTTCTAACATCACCTTTACAAGATTTTTGCTCAAAGCAACTTTAAATAAATTTATTTTATCTCATTTCATTTCATTTTCAATAATGGTTAATTATGTATTCTCTTGACTTTCTCACAAACTCATGCAAACGAAATACTTAGTATGATTTCACTGTCTCATTAATACAGCAACAGATAAAAAAATATTACCAACAGCTATATTTGCAAATTGTTAAAAAAAAATAAAACTTGTGTTTTAAATATTGTTTGCATGGTTAAGATGAATAAAAATTATCAAGATCTCTAATAGGAGTGCTCATCAAGGTTTTTCTAACAGGAGTTAAAAAAGTAAATTGAACCAACCTTTTATTATGACACTCGATTACGACTTATGAAAAAGGAAGGTTGTTAAAAAAAACTTGTCTTATTTCAGCAAAAGGTTGAAAATCGTATTTCAATGATTCAAGCAAAATTTAGTATTTTTTAACCAACATTGAGTTCTGTAAAAAGTTATTAAAATTAAATTTTAGGAAGGAATTAACCATAATTGTATTAGTTATTACTATGAATGTGCAAGCTACCGTGCTGCCATCTGTTACGCATTTTTATAACATGACTATATTCAAAAGGGGCAAAAAAAATATATGACAATATATTCACAAAGAAAGAATTTAAAGCAAATCTAACGACATTAAATCAAGAAGAAGAAAGATTCCCCTTCTGAAAACAAATTCAGACAACATCTTGGAGAAAAAATTAGTTTTTAGAGTTTTAAGAACTATAAACAAGATACGAATGTCTCACTGTTGATGCGATGTGCAGAAGAGTGACATCAGATTCGCTTGTCCAATCAGAGCCCTGCAAAGTTACAATGGTGCTCTACTGGAGTACAGTATGCCTATATGCGAACGGGAGTCCCTCACGAACATGTTTACCTTTTTCAAAACTACACTGTAAAAACTGTGGAGTAATGTCAATCCAAATTTGGTGTTGAGAAACCTTAAAAACATTGTGAACAAACACTTTATTTCAAGTTAGCACCAAATCAAGCGTTCATATACATTTTAAGTGGTGTAGTTTGCATCAAACACCAATACTGGAGAATCCTTACACCATGCTCACACTCACTCGACACCATTCGTGAATTATTTTCACTTGTGGAAACACCAATTTTAGCGTACGTTTGGAAACTCTCCGACGGCAACGGTAGATGATTTATAAACAGCCTGATTTGCTTCGCCGTTCCTTTGGTTGTTATAAGAGGTACGCATGTTTTTTGTCGTGTAATAAAGATAATTGAGTTTTCATAAGAAAAATATAACTTTATTTATATGTATGCCATTTGTATTTAAGAATTTTATTACATTTAATTTGTATATAACACATGCTATGCTTCGGAAAATTTCTTTACTAAGCCTAGTTCGAATTCGTCCTCATTAATATTCTCCGTAAGTTTGAATTACGAAAGAGTTTTATTTTTTGAATCAGTGTATGCATCCTTAATTATTTATTGTTATTCTAAATTGTATCGCAAAAATTTCGTTTTGAAATGCAATAATGTAACAATATTCTGAGCTTCTGTTGAAATACATTCAGAAAAAGCATAAGTTCATTCGCTTTCAATTGGTGAAGAAATAACAGCTTGGGTTACCAATATAATCCTTGACATTTTAACTTGTAGAACAATATTTCATTTGCCTCAATGCCTGTTTTAAATAAAATGTTATTAAGTAAAGCAAAATCTGTAATCCTGTGGAATTGTTCAGTATAATATGAAATTCTCCAACAGAACTAAAAAGTTCTTACCAATGATATTTAAAAATTTTGTTTCAAGTGGGAAAAGCAAATTAATATCAATTCTAATAACAAGAGTCTCAATAATCCTGAAGAATTAAATCAGAAAAATCGAATTTATTAAATTTACATTACAAAAAAGAAAAACCTAAGAAATGCACGAAGGTGAAAACAGAAGAAATATTAATTTGGCACAATTCTTGGCATGCATTATTTCAGGACATTTTTGTTGCGACTCTTTTTTTCTCATCTTTTTTTCAAACTTTTTATTGAAGTTCAAATTTCTATCTTTTTACTCATTAAAGATACAGTTAAAAATTGTATATATTTGAAAGCACTGGAAAATTTGAGCCTATTTCGATATTTCATTCATTAATATGTATATTATATTTAATATTTTGCTTTTATGGATGTAAATATTTTGCATATTTTTCCCCCACCTGAAACAAGCAGGCGATAATAAGACAGCTGGTTTTATTTCATTCTTATTTGTTTATTGTTTTAATATAATTCGCACAGTCTTTGAGTTACAACGGAATAGTGTGTTCTTGTGCGAGAATATTTATTTTCACTCTTGCGGTTCGAAGTTTTATTTCGATTATTTTAAATAATTTTTTGTTGATTTCCGTTTAGAACTTGTCGGAGCTACTGAATCTTACGGATTGATTTTTTTTTAGATTTAGTGTTACTGAACTCCAAAAATGGTGGCAACTACTTTACACTAAAAGTAGTGTAAAGGAACATTCCTGGTGTTTGATTACATCAAGAATTATCTTTGGTGTTTGATAGCACCAAGAATTATCTTTGGTGTTTCACTATATCAAGCATAATTGTTGGTGTTTTACTTCACCGCTTTTGGTGTAAAGTAGTTGCCACCACTTTTAGTGTTGTGCTACACTAATTTTTTTTTACAGTGTATATGATTTCATGTTTTTTTCAAACCACTCGTCGATACCACTGAAGAATTATCCAGCATACGTGCTTGGTTCACATAGGTTATAGAGATTTAACCCTTTGCTCTCCGATGTCGCCTTTTACCCGCCATTCTAGACGGTGCATCATTTTGACGTTTCTTGATTTCGACTATCTACAAAGTTCTAAGAAGTTGTAGAATAATTTTTTAGGAAAAATGAACTTACACAAACATATTTTTTTACATCCAAAGCAATAATATGAACTCTTGTTAATCTGTGAATAATTATACATCTAATTATGACTTTTAACATTTGGTAGTGCGTTGAGTTAAACATACTCATGTTGGTTTGGTTTGGAAGCTCGGAGAGAGGTATCTAGGTCAGGTGTCGTCCTCGTCATCTCACTACGATTGACAATTAAAAGTCATGTCCCAAAAGCGCCCTTTTGTAATGCCGAAACGAGTCGCAATTGTAATAAGTTGTGTTTCGATAAAAAAACATTCAATACGTTTCTTTAACCTTTCTATTCGAATTAAGTTTCCGTATTCTTGCTTGGTATCTAGATTGTATTCAAAGAAAGTTTTAGAATTTTGACATTTTTCTCTAGGAAACAATTTGTAAAAACATTACATTTTTTCTCAAACAGATAAGCCATTTTTAAAGAAAAAAAGTATTGTTTGTATTGGAGATAAAATTAATTGGAATATTGCAGTTTCTATACATGAAAATGTTAATTATTAGAATAAAAATGTTAATTATAGAATGTTAGTACATGATTGGTGCCAAAATTTAAATTATTGAAATGTTAGTTATAATTTTATATTCAATTATCAAATGCAGACTGGGTGCTGAAAATATGACGTACAAATAAAAATGCAATTTTTGTTACATTTAATTGAGCACCTACCTTTTCAGGCACCTAAAAATAATTGGTCGCTAAAGGAAGTAGCTGAAAACATAAGATACAATTGCGTTGTGAAAACAATTAGAGAGATTAAAGAAAACCAAAATTTTTAAATTTTAAATATTTTTTATTAACAAATGTTTAAATTATAAGGTTACTGTCAACTATTAGTTAAGTATATTGAAAAGACATAGGCTGATGATGCACATAACCAACATATATAAAACCAAATGAAAATGTAGCTACACATTAAAACAAAGCTCTGCAGGCTTAAAATAGTGAAAAGATACTAAGAAAATACAACTTAAATTCAAGAAATATTTCCTTCAGTAGAAAATTGAAATATGTTGATAATGCACTGGACGCACACTTATTACACCTGTGAAGACTTTTTGGAAACACATTTTGCGTAATTTTGTATTATCACTTGCATAGTATTAGACTCGAAACACTTTCTTGCACAAATGATTTGCAGCACTAACTTTAAACATGAAGCAACACACAAACAGCAAGCTTTGTTGATTCACAGGCGATTAATCAGGAACAAGCTTTGTAATGATCTATAGGTAATTCAGCTGCATTATTGATGCCCACAGATGCTTCCATCAGAACTTCCTTCACTTTCACAATCATAACGAAAACGAAGACTTCCAGGGACAGTCTGTTCAATTATTTTAACATAAGTTTTATTTGTGTACTGCAGTCCAGTATTGCTGTGCATAGTGGGTTGAGTAATTTGATCCAATAACTGAGACTGGATAACTTCATGCGTGCTTATAGGTTCACTCAATCTACATTTCGTTGGAGAGCGTAAAATCCACAGCCCATTCACACAATTATTCTTGAGAAGAACATAAAAGGATTACGACAGCCGTAATTCCAAACGTGAACAAAAAAAACAGCTTCAGTTCAAACTCGATCCAATTGACATCGTTCAATACTCAACGATTTTCACACTTGCAGAATGACATGGAAATAATTTTTGCTGGTCATTTGTTATCATTTTTAATTTTTGGGGACCATCGGAATAACTGCAGGGCAAGCACCCTGAAGGCCTAACGGCCCTCGGGCCTTGCAGGTGCACCACCACCTTCTTGTTCAGTCAAGCCAATCTATACAAAATTTCACACAAAGGAATCTCTCTCTCAGTCAGGCGACGCTAAAACCATTTCACACAAAAATTCATAAGCCGTACAAAATGGCGAGCAAATAGTTCCGTTAAATTAAATTGATTTATAATTTAATAAACTTGAAACAATAAAGGAAATGACATAAAGAGTTAAGACAATTAATATTTAAATTGATTACTAGGTAAATAAATCTGAAAAATTAAGATATTTAATAAAACTGTAAAAAATTACCGTTGAAATTTTAAAAGTTGCCAAAAGATACGAAAGAAACTTTGGTGGCGAAGAGTTAAATATTTAAAAATATTGGCAAAGCCGAAAAATGATGTAGTTGCATTTTTTGCAATATAACAGAAAAGAATTATAGAGTTATTTTACTTGTTGTTTTAGTGTAAAAGTTTCTTGAAAAAATAAGGATTATTAGCCATAGAGTGTAGAACCTCATGTAATTATTTCTGCATTTGATTTATAATTTTCTTATTTCAGAAATAGCCATACGAATCTTAGAGAAATTCTTGAAATACAAGAAGACAAATATGCCAAAACAGAATCTTCAAGTATCAGTTGCGCATTTTTATCAAACTGTTGCTTGTTTGCCGTTTCGATTTCATGATATTAAAAACAAAGAAATAAGAGAAAAAATTAAAGCAGATTCGAACTTCTTGTCCGAAACATTGTAGCACGATAATGTTTTAGGCTTGATTCGTCTGTTTTGTCTTCGTACGGTTTGATTGCATCAGCCGTAGCATTCTGTGCGTAATAATTTTTTCATCAAGCAAATAAAGAATCCCCGCCTAAAATCATCATCATGATAATTAAGTGAAAGTGAAAAATTTATTTGAAAAGTTAATATTCAAAGAAAACAATGTTTTCTTATCGCAACGATAGCACTGGCAACAGTACGGGAGTGAAATATTTGATGAAACAATTAAATTTGTCTGTATTTTTTGCAGTAATAAAAAAGCATTATTACAAATTTTTATTAATTTATTAAAAATTATATAAAAAAATTGTATGTAAATAAAATAGGTACCACTGAAAACTGAATTATTTAAAATTTGAAGTGGTACAAAAATTATTGTTGTGCAATAATTTTCTTTGAATTTACTGACGATACATTCTAAAACCTTGATTAATTTTTAATTAAAAATCTAATGAACATTTTGAAAAACCCTTTCTTAGTTAGAAAATACCACAGAAGAAGTAATTACGTGCCAAATTTGGTAGTTCTAGATTTAACGGTCTGCCTTATAGAGCGTTTTGAACGGCTTTTGCAGCATGGAATTTACAGAAAATTTGGCAGCCTAAACACATTATAATATTGTAGAGAAAATCGTTACAACATTACAATATATAGTAAAAAACGGAAAATAAATGCTACCAATATGGTAATACGTAAATAATTTACTTTTGTTAATAAATATGCCCTTCTCTCGTGTTGGCTTTCAATAAAATAGAATTAAAACCAACGCAATGATAAATGGTTTACTTTTGAATTTATAATTCTTGAACTGCGCGGAGAGAGAAAAATCCGTTAGCGACAGAAGTCACGTGCCAAATGCTGCGAAATACGTCAGTATGAAATAGAGCACTTCGGGGGGGGGGGGAAACGAAATTCGAATTTTAGCCTTGAGAAAGTCACTGTTATAGATAAGATAAAATAATCTCGCTTCCTTCTTCATATCATAAAGTCGCAAAAAGTAGCAGCTAACTTTTCACCAATTTCCATCGGTTATTCCCCTTTTCAAACTTCTCACGAGTAGTTTATAGTACTTTTAACGAAAAGTTTCAGTGAAGAAATTGATTATTATTTTTATTTATGGTGTTCAAACGGGATTGTGTTGCGTTTAATACATGTTGTTCCAGCAAAGGATCTTTGGTTCTGGTAAGTTTTGAAGATTATTGCATAAACATTTGATTGTTCATTTTTCTGTTCCATCTGATTAAATGACGCGTTTTGATTTGAGTATATGCTGTTTTTTGAATTCAAATAAGAACCAGTACAATATTTGAAATGCTTATGGAATTCCACGCGACTTTTACATCGAATTATAATATCTAAGCATAACTTTGTTTTAGTTAAGAAATAAAATAAATCTATGCACATAAGATGGAAGGCAAACAACTTAAGTTTAAAATGATTAGACGTCTCTGATTAGCGGAATAGACAGGTATTTTCTACATTTGTTTCTCATGCGAAAATGTGTTCCCGATTTGAATTAAATGCCCCGAAATTTATAAGTATATAATTCGTTTTAAAAGTTTTTTAGATTTAATTTTTAAAAAATCAAATTATAGTAGTTTATTTTCAATTAAAGGAAATTAAGAATAAATTTTCCTTTCCAGAATTTGCTGTCAGTCAGCCGTCTCAGATAAATCGGGACATTTCGTCAATTTGCCTCCCCTATAAAAGTAGTCCTGGGTTAAAAAATGCTCTATATTTGAATTAAATGTCCTGGACTGTCGGCTAATTATTATAAGTGCAGTAACACTTCGGTTTTCGTTGACTTCGGTTATCGTCTATTTCGGGTTCGTTGTCCTCGATTATCGTCAGTTTCGATTTCCTTCGAATTTTTTCTGCGAAAAGTTTGGCATGGTTTTCGTTGTTTGGCCTAGATTTTGTCGGCGTGCTCACGTGACCTCTCTGCTAATTTTTCGAAAACAAACGGCGGAAGTGTGAGTTCGGACAAGTTTGGAGCCGAAAAATTTGTGTCTGAATCCAAAGATTACTTAGAGGCGGTAGGATTCATCATCCAGCAAGTTATCAGCTGTGTTGAAACTGGCCTCTTTTGGAAGAAAATATCAAGAGGATATTCATTACACAAGGAGGAAAAGTTACTGCCAAGACATAAGCTATGAAATATAGTCTCTTTTGTTGTGTGGTAATGCTGGTGATGATTGTAAAGTGAAGCCCTTAGTGTATTATTCAGAAACTCCTAGAGTATTTTGGTAATTCTATATAAATTTCTTATTGTATTTACTATTAAACACTATTTTTATTCTCTGTAAATTTTGATTTTTGAGTGTCTACAACGAATTAATTGGATTTACATTGATTCATATGGAAATAATGGCCTTTGTTTACGTCAGTTTCGGATAAAGCCGATTGTTTTTGAACAGATAATTAACAAAAACCGAGGTGTTACTGTAAGTTCATATTAAATAATAATTTGAACGTACATTAATTAATTAATTTTTTAAAAAGTTGCCTCCTGAAGAATTTTTTTCCAACTTTTACGCTACACTGAATAGGATGTTAATAAAATGACCGAAGTAGATGAATCAGCCGAAGTGAAAAATTATGAAAGTGATGGCAAATTATTTATGTAGGCTTCTTTTATTTTTCTGACTTTTTTCTATATTTTTTATAATTAAATATTTTATTGACTATGATATTTATTTCCCTTCTTCCCCTGGTCAACGTCCGGGACTGAAGTTCAGAAAATCTGGTTACTTGATTTAAGTGGTTAATTGTTAGCTCAGGTTAACACCAATCAGTGTGGCTTTACTTAAACTGATATATATATATATATATATTACATGTCAGATATTATTAATCTAATATCTGTAATTAACAGGGCTTGGTGAAAGAATTCTGTTTGATCTATATATATTTCTAGTATGTTACTAATGTGACCAGTCATCCAGACATGTTTTAAATAGTTCCATATATGTATATTATATATAATATATATCGATATATAATACATTATACTCTTTGTCCCGCATTCGTATTAAATGGCAACCATTATTAAAATGATTAACTATATTTAATTTATGAGAATTAGTTTCTGAAGAATTTTCCGTCCGAATTATTACTATACTTAGAGTATGGTATAATGGTAAATATGGTATAATGGTATAATATATGGTAAATATAATTTGTGTGGTTGTGTCAGTCCTAGTCGTCGGTTTTAAAAGTCGTAATAAGTACGTTAAGTTTTTTTTCTTTATGTACTCATTTTATTATAAAACTTTAAACAATTATATTTTTGAATAATTTTTTAAATCTTTGAATTGCTTTTATGAAATAATTTTTTTTTATTTTTTCGTAAAATGTTTTCAAAATCTACATCTAACCTATGTGTCTTCACAGTAAAAGGTAGATCTATATCGTGGGATTTCAATTTACAGGGAATTTTTGAGAAATACATTTATCGCGTAAATGTATTCTTCGAGTGTAATATATTAATCTATTATAGTGTCGGTTGTAATATATTACTCTATTCCTCTATTAAGTGTAATATTTTCATAACTACAATTTTTTTTAAATTTTCTCCTTTATTTAATGTTTCTCACCCAAGAAAGGTGAACATTTATGTAGAAAGAGTAAGCAGTTTTGTTAAAATTATGGATTTTTAATTAAAAATGGATCTGTTTATGGAATGAATAATTGATATATTAATTTTATTTTATTTTTATCAGGATCCTGATTGCGAAGGAATTTGCTTACGGATAATTATTCTCTGCAATGTCGAAATGGAACTAAACAGTTTTCTTCAATAGTAAACAAGAATGAAATGAAAACAATCTAATGAAATTTCTTCCAAAAGCTGCTAAGATTATTATCAAAGAAGGTCACGATTATCAATGATTTGTTCAAAAAATTAATAGAAGCAGAACAAATTGATTTCATTTTTTACAAAATCTTTTATAAAATTCAGCGCAATGCTATTCGGATCAAAATATTAAGAAAAATTGGCGATTGGAAAATTTTGTAATACTTTATTTCGTACTGTTAGTTTTTGGTACTCTGTAAATCCGTTAAAAATTTTGGTCTAATTGGAGTGAGCTAATTTGTCTAAAAAATGACTGACAGAAGAAAATGCTTCACTTTTGTCTGGAAAATTAAGAATTTCAACTTTAGTTTTAACAGCCTATGGTCCTTTGACAGTCCAATTTTCATTCTACATTCACTATATCGAACTAGATGGAATATAGTTCTTTATACTAATTCTACCACCTATAAAAATTGCGTTGTTTGTTATCTCGAAAGGCAACGTTACGACTTCGGCCCAGATCAGCTTGAATTAGATTATGAACTTTCCTTCATTGCTACTGATGGATCCGTTATACAATCACAATCATTTCTGAGGAAAGCATATAAAAAAGGTCACGTTGATTGGACTTCAGCACTACTCGCAAATAGAGAAGAAGTGTTTGTGCATAAGAAAAAAATGTTCATGCCTGATGATACATTTACCGTTCGTTGTCGAATGTGGAAAAGTCAGGGACTGATTTTAGAGTCTGCAAGGTGTTCCGTTGAAACCCGAATCGATGTTGAATGTAGATCTTTTTTCGGAGTCATAGAAAAATTCACCAGCATAGAACCAAGTAGTAAGAGTAAGGTTTGCTTTAAATCTTCATCAGAAGAAATTCTTCTTTCTGCCATGAATCTCTGCGTCGATGATAATGGAGAACTTACCCTACAAATTAAGCCTGTCGATTATGAGCCCAAAGTCATGTACGAATTTAGAGTTTTTATCTTGGATGTCTTTAAAAGTAAAGTGAAATCTGCTTCTAAAAAATTATATGACACAAACTCATGCTGTATTCCGTTTACTTTCTCGAAAGAACACTTGATAGAAAATAAAGGTCTCTATCTTCCTAATGATGTGTTGACCTTACAGTGCGAAATTTTTTTTTCCTACATCTAACAAACTTGAAAAAATCGCTGACATGTTGTACGAATATGATTGTGGAGATATTCACTCGGTGATATCTAACGCAAATTCTTCTACTGAAGGATGCCACACAGAAAGCGTAATAACTCTGAAGGAAGGTTTGATTTCTCTGTTCAGTGAAGGAATCTTATGCGATATACAACTCAAGACGGCCACTGAAGCCTTCCCAGCACACAAAGTCGTTCTCAGTGCGCGATCTCCAGTCTTTAAGTCTATGTTTGAGACCGACATGAGAGAGAAAACAAACAACTCCGTCGAAATAGAAGACTTAGATGCTACTACAGTGCGTCAAATGCTCTTATTTTTGTACTCGGACACCCTGGATAACCTTGATTATGAGAGCGCCAGAAGTTTGTACTTTGCAGCTGACAAGTACCAAATCGTCTCACTGAGACACATGTGCTCGAACTTCTTGAAGGAGAATCTTCTATATTCAAACTGTTGCGATGTCCTTCTCTTAGCTGACAAACACCAGGACAAAGATCTCAAAATATCTGTTCAAGACTGCATTGCAGATAATGACGAAGTAGTTCTCTTCTCTGATGAGTGGAAGACTTTGGTAGAGAATGAACCCCGATTGACAACAGAAATTTTGCTCGGTTTATATATGAAAAACCGAAAAATTCATTTGACGTAAGTAATGTTATTTTTATTTTCAAACTCCAGTTTTACATTTTCATTTTATTAATACTGTCATGGAAAATTTCTATTACAGTATTAAAATATATATTGATAACTAGTTGGTAAATCGCGCGATGATTGGCTTAAAAATCCTTTCATGTCCTTTATTAATAACGAAATTATTTATATAATTAATTTACAAGATACCTTAACTTCCCTCAACCTTCCCCGAGCTTCAGTATTTGTTAGTGAAATCTGAATTATAACAAATACGTAAAACATGAGAAATGTTTCAGTTTTTATATTTCTAATCATCTGTTGATGGATATGTAGTGAAAACGTCCTTTGCTACTTTCTACTATTATTATTGATCATTTATAAGGTACGATACAGAGTTTGATTAAACATTACAAGAGCTATGTTGGAAGCAATTAAAAATTATTTAAAATATTTCTTATATTCTCATTGAATATGAATAGTAACACTGAAGATAAAATAATCTTTTCTATACATGGAAAAATAATTTTTAAGTAATAAAAAATTGACTATTTAATTGACATGAAAAGTTTTTTGGCGCAGCATAGCCAAAGATGGCTCTTCCGCCGTTAAACACAAACCAAACCATGGAAACTTTTTTAATGATACTTTCCTTAACCGAGAGGACGCGCCCTACGAAGAGTTACACGAAGCCGCGCAAGGGATTGTGGGACACCCCAATTCGTTATTTGGCTATTTAAGCAAAACTAGCAACATTTTTTTGCTATATCTGCTCGAAATGATTCGTGCAAACAGTTCTCTTTATACAAGAACTAATTTTTATACGAAACATTTAGTAAATAATACATTATATTATTCAACGCATTGCGAACACAGAAGAAAAGTATATTTCTTACACACATGTTTTCAACATGTTATAGTAAAGAATAATCAATATTATAATCGTTATACAATTTGGATAAAAAAAATACCGCTTCTAATTTTCTGAGGTACAGAGGAATCCATATTTTTAGTAATCCAAATAAAGAATTCTGATGGGCTTTACCTTTATAGATTACCTTATTAATAGTAGAATAGTTTCTACAATTTTAAGCTTTTTCTCCAATAGTTTTTGTGAAAATGGATAAGACATGTACCAGCTGAATACAGTTACATTACGTACAGAATAATAAAACTTTTGATAATCTCTTGCCTGCAGCGAATCCAGATTTCGTTCGGGGAGTATTGAGGTATAAAAATATTTTATATCGTCGTGACGAATGTCAAACCTTATGGCTTATGTAAACCAAAACACTTTAACTTTACAGACTTTACTCACCTGACAATAAGAATCATAAAGAACACTGCAATATTTTCTATAATTTAATAAAAAAACACACTGTTATAACTAGCCGAAACATGTTTTTGTCCGCATCAATGTTACAAATACAAGTGGAATGAATACACTAGTGGGAAAATTTCGAGCCCGTCAAAAGCCAGGAAGAAATGTGACTTTTTTTAAAGGGAGATTAAGAAAAAAACAGCTGAAGTGATTTTAAATAAAATAAAGAATTCTGGTTTTGCTCTGAGGGGCCTGCTGCCCGATAGCCCCGCCACGGATCTCTTGAAATTTTTACTTACACTATTATTCAGTTTCAAAGTCTTGTATCCGCAAAAATCTCCATTTTAAAAATATAGAATATTCTCGAATCCACATATTTCCTCAATAAACCTTAAATAGCGATAAAAAATTATTTTCATGTCCCTAATACGATCCCTCAATTGAACAAAGAAACCTGACGCGAGGATGCGCAAGGGGGTGTTCCACACATTCCGATAAAAAAAAATAAAGGATTTTTTCTTGCAACACATTCCGTCTGTTGAAGGTGACCTTAAAGGCAGATAACATGGATTTGACTCATTTTAACTAAAGGGAAGTGGGTATTTTTCACATTTTACGTGGCGTGGGGTGTCGGACACCCCCTTGCGCGTCCTCGTGGGTTAAGCTTCATATGAGCAAAATTTGAAGAAAATCTATTGAGAAGTTTGAATTTCTGTGTCTTTTTCATGATTTTTTGATGGAATGGAGAATGAATCCACCTGTGTTCACCAAATATTTGTTAGCTATTAATGCTGTGCTTTTTTTAAAAACTATACGAGGGGATACTGGACCTCATAATTTTGAATTAGGATCATATGACAAGAATGAAACCTGAGCCAATGTGCAGTCAACACATGCAGTTTTCCAACACGATTAACAGTATGTTTTTATGAATATTGATGCGGCTTTTATCGGCTGCTACCAAATAGCTGTGCCAGTTTTTGAAAGAATTATCCACCATAATCTGTTGTTATAGCGGAAAGGCATGCAAAACTACAGATCCAACTAATAAACCGGGCACGACAAATGGTTTTGCAGATAAGTCAGCAATAGGAAACACTTCGGGTCGCTTAGTTATCATATACACAGCGGTTAAGAAACAAGTTTTTCCTTCTGAATGAGGTAAGGGACAATATCAATGTGCGTTTGCGAAAACCTAGCATCAAGTAATGTAAAGTTACCAACATGTATTTACGTATACTCGTGTACCTTTGATCGCTGAAATGAAAGGCGGCCTTTTATCTGTCTCTTGATGTCTAGCCTCATATAAGGCTCACATGTATCTAGAAGATATTTGAGAGCCTTTAGGCCAAACTTATGTTAGTAATGATAAATGTTCAATGTTTTCAATCTTGACCGACTTGTATCTCGCGAAGCTCGATGACGGTTGCGGCTACGATTCTGGCAACTTGCCATTTATACACTTCATTTCTCCAGACTTCTGCACGATGCCCAAGTAACTCGCAATATCGGGTGTAACATACATCAGGTCCATTAACACTACAGATATTCTGTAGGATCGGCCTCGGTACCCATAGTTCTTTTGTCAATTAGTCAATGATCTCTCTTTAAGACCCGTAGCCCTAAAGACCATGAAATTATATTGAATTATAATACATAATATCTTGGTTTAGTTTCGATAATACATTAAGACTATTTGGAGACGGACCTTATTTTGAATCATAGTGATGTGATGAGAATGTCATCTGAGCCGTCTCTCCCATTTCAAAACTTCTCATGACACTAGTAAGAAGACACAGCACCAAATAATATGAAGTACACCAGCACCTTATGAAGGACAAATTTTCTTCGGATTCGGATCTTCAACCACGACCATTCAAACATGAAGACTAGATATTACCACTAGATCCCAACAACTGAATAATCATGCCAAAAGAGAGTCACTCTCTGTGTAAAAGAAAGTAATAGCTGTAAAGTGTTATAAAAATTTTTGAATCAACTGTCTTTCTTGTTATATTATAGAATTTATACTTCAAGTAATTAATTCATGCATTGATAAAGAAATCAGCGCCAAATGAATACTAATTTTAAAAACAGACAAAATAAAATAAAAAAGAGTTAAAATCGGTTAAGAAAATAAGATATTTACAAGAACATTCTAGATTAATCTTCTTCTGTAAAATCCTATGAAAATGGTCCCTTTTATCGCAAACGAGCCTCCATCTCATGATCTGTGTCAGTAAAGCCTCCCGATTCGGCTATCTCAGAGACGTGCATCACCTCCCGTGAAGGACATCATAGCGCTATAGAAAGGAGAAATTTAGGCGGACATTCGATTTCCTCTGAACATCCTTTGTGCGCGGATCGGCGCCGCCGCGACAGCTTTCGGAGACCAGATCCTCCCGTGAAGTACGTACACGGGGTGGTCCTTGGGCGTAGAGTGTGCTGTGTGGGTACTACTTGTTACCATCACTAGAAACAACTTAACCGTCAAGAATGATCGATTTATGAGTTAAAGTCGTCCATAGATTTTACACTCCGATCCAAGAATTACGTGGATAGCGGAAAGATTTCGAGTATTCTAAGGATTTGAAGTTGAATCAAAATAGCACATACCTAAAACACAATGAGCATTCTCAATATATAGAAGAGAAAATGGACTTGTCAATTGATTAATCGTCATTTCAGAGTTGGAACCCTTCGATTTGCGGGACACTCATGAAATTCGAAAATTATGAAATAATATTTATGTTTTAAATTTATTTGGAAGTTATATTTTTCAAGTGATTTTGAGTCTCTTTTTGAAAATAATATCATTGCCTATACTAGTTTTTTCTTCTTTCAGATCAAGTTAGGACTGCTCGAAAGTCTAGTGTGTGGCTACTATGAACAAAGACACTTCAAATTACTTACCTAAAAATGTGTTTTTGAATTGCTTTTGTTTCTTAAATTGAAAGAGAGCAAAGTAATATTAAACAATTAAATACGTGCGTCTGTTTTTTATTGTGTTCAGTTGTCGTATTTTCTGTTTATGTCCGCAAGCAATTGTTGTATGATCCCAAACTACAATCTGTACAATAAAAGCTTTTCTCAACTCATTAATGCCTAGTATCCCGTCTTAAGGATGGGTCTAAGAGTGCATCATTAATTCACAGTAATTATGTTTTCAACAAAAATTTTACAAAAAAAGGATTTTTATGTATTCTTTTCTTTTAAATTTAATCAGTGGCATAACAAAAGTTAAGGTTGAAACCTTTTTATTTTCAAGTCAGCCTCGGAAAATTGTTTTTTGCAATGTGAAGAAGAAAAGGGTAAGTTTGTAATTATTTAGCTGTTAATTATTATCAATAGAGTAATTATCATAAACAAAATTAGTTCATATTATAATTTATAAAATTCGTAATTGTAAGTATTAATTAATCAAGATGTAGAAATATACATATTTTAGAGCTATTGAAAATTTAAATATTTATTGAAATATATTATGAAGCATAATTTGTATATCAATAAAGTCTAGATAAATTTTTCTTCTTGTCCTTTTTAATTCTTATTCAGCTGTTCTAATTTAAATTATTTAATTATTTTAATGAATTATTTTTCCCACGTCAATTTGAGTGTTTGTGTCTACAAAATAAAAGGCAGCCTTATTGATTAAAAAGACAATAAAAGACAGCCTAAAATATTGACCTGAAACCATAGATGAAGGAAAATAGAAGATATCTTTCATTTAGCATAACTGTCGAAAATTTTGACTTTTTATTCCTTTTCTACAGTTTCCTGATTTTGCGTTTTAGTAAGTAAATTTTCAGTTAGTTTCAGTAAATTTATTAAGTAAATTTGAAAAGTAAGTAAAAATTCTTTGCAATGTTTTCGAAAATCACAATTAGAACTATTTTAATTAACCTAAAAAACAGCGATATTCCGATTAGCGTTTATCATGAAACTGTTTTAGATTTAAAATTTATTCTTAATTCATGTGTTAAAAGTACTTCTAACTAAACAGTTTATTTCTACCTTTTGAATTGAAATATCTCATTTCACATGAACATTGTACCATGATAATACTTTACGCTTGAGTCATCTGTCTTGTCTTCGTCTGGTTTTATTGCATCAGCCGTTGCATTCTGTTCAAAACGCTTATGGCAGTTTAAAGAAAGAACGCCAACCTGAAATCATGAACATGTGAATAAAAGAGGAAAGAAATTCTCTTTTCAGCAATTATTAATTGCAAACTTTTTCAGTTTAATTTGCATGTTAATTGTTGTTTTAATTTTATTTTCCTATCTCCTTAATTTAATTCTTTACTATGAGAGGGGTTTTGTATAACCGTAAACCTTATCTGGTCAGTTTCCTTCCAGTGGATTAAAAATAATAATAAATTCTCTTTTGAGATTCATGTCCAAAGAAAGTATTTTTTGGAAATCATAACTTTAATGACTTTAACGTGTAAGATTTGTCACGTTAATCGCCCAATGAATCAAATACGATTCACACCTTAATTCTAACCATTTCTTACCTTCAAATATTGTCATCTTCACTTTCTGCTAAAGTAGCAGCTTCAATATTATACTTTGTGTCGCTTTCTTCATTGTCCGTTAATGAAATTTGAAGGGATTCGCACCTTTCTTCAATGATAAGTTCTTTTCCCCAAAATTTTAATTAAAATTTTCGGACGTGCTTACAATGAGATTGACACATGTTGCTGGAAGTTTTATTAATGACCTCTTCCGTTTTCCTAAGTAATTTGCTCATACCCATGTCTGCGTTGGAATTTAATGGGGATTAAAACTGCGAATTTGTCTTTTAAAATCTGGTCAAATATCTGTATTGTGTGTAAATCACAATGGTGAAAGGCGAAGTACTTTAAAGCCACGTTCTTGTAGCTTGAGATCAAGTATTAAACGTTGGGCCATTTAATCTTACCAATTGTAGTATCTCTACTTTTAAAGCGTTAGGTGAATGAATAACAGAATTTGCTGTGAGCCAATCTAAGCTTTCTATTTCGCCACTGTTGGAATTTGGAATTTTATTAATATTGTTACAAAAATCGTTCTGTGGGTGTATGGTGTAAAAAGTCCAACACGCAGGATAATGGAGAATGAAGGTTTATTCACAAATGTGCAGGAAAACACGTAGCACAGGTAACAGGAAACAATAGATCTTGCACTGATTAGCAACGTAAGCAGACAACAATTAACAGGTAGTAACAGTTCAGAACTTTGAGATTTAGCAACACAAACAGTCAGCAAAGAACTAATATCGACAATAACAGCACTTTCAATAGCACTCAGCTCACCGGCTTCCTAGCTCGCACTGTAGACGAAACTCCAAAGTCGGTCCAGTGGATCGACACCCTCTTTCTGATCCAAGTGCGGCCCTTATATGTTCTCCTCGACAGGCCGTGACGTCACATGGAGTTTTCTCGTACATTCCAGCGTATTTTCTTTCTTAATAGAGATATCGAGAAAAGGGTTGCATTTTCTGGAATCATCGATTTGTCACCAAAATGATCGCCAAGGTCATAGGTCCCGGAATTGCAGCTGCAAGTCACTCCATGCTTACCCCTGTAAAACTTTCTCTCCAACTATAAAACTAGCGCGGCAGGAAAGTACCATTACATTTTTGTAACAATATGCATGGTATGATATGACGCATTAATAATAGCCGCGGCATTTTCTGGAAAATTAAAGAACTGTTTTTCTCGCGTCCACTCCTCAGATGTATTTCAATTCATCTGTCCATGATAGTCCCCTTTCCTTGTACTGGCTTTTTATATAAGATTTGAGTTATGGAAAATTCCCACAAAGCCTCCTGCATACAGGACAATAATACGACTTGAAGCATTGCCTGTTTGTAGTATACCCTCCACATAATCTGATTGCCAACATTTATTGAAAGTCAAGTTACTGTCTAACCAAATTTCGTTGATATAATTTATGGGTCTGCCTTCTGTACGGAACCTTCTTATATTTCTCAAAAACTGGTTGTATTTAAAATAATATACTCACATTCAAGAAATACTGTTTACTTATTTTGTCATATTTTCCATTTCAATCCAATTTTATGAAGAATTGGACATAAAGTTTACTTATTTCAATAGAAGTTTATCAGTTTCTACAAAACAGGAAGCAAATTATTCAAGGAGGAGATTTTATTTTACCTTAACGGAAAAATAGTGCACAGTTTGTCTGATAATGCTACAGTCAATTTCATCAATAGGTGTTTTTATCAAGAACATCCCTTTTCATTAATTTTAAGGGAAGTTTGGAATAAATCGGTCTCCTACCTGTCGAGGATGTTTTTAATAGTGGTTTCAGAAACGCTAGCAATTTCACTGGTTCGAAGCAGAGAACTTCTCTAAATAAATGTGGAGAAGACCCCTTTCTCTATTTCGAACACAAAATGTCGAATATCTTCCGATATATTCATGGCATATCAACCAAAATTTATTTCTAGAGGCATTTTTTCATGAGAAGTTTCCAGTTGTTTTCTCAATCTAAAGGGTTATTTGCACTAATGAATGAAGAAATTCCAAAAATGAAAGTCACATTACAGGTATGTAAAATCTGCTACTAAAAATATTTAACCATTAATTTAAATAATATTATTTTTCTTTACAGATCCCAACACTTAGATATTGTTGACTCATGTGGTTTCTGTGGTCAACGGTTCAATTGGTGTAGTAAAAATAACAATATCTTTCAATGTGCACTGCAAAGATGTAATCGATTAAGTAACTTCATAAAATTATAATTCGCATTTGTACCAGTTCACACATGTATAAACTGGGACCACATGTTTAAGTTGTTTATTAGGAAAACTACATCTCTTTGATGGAAATTTTAAACCAATATTTTTCCTTGTACCTGTTATAATAGATCAACGAACGAATGTAACGGATATATTTTAAAGGTTTAAAACTAAAATTGGAGATTTAAGAAGGTATTAAATACTTAAAACATCATTTTAAAACAAAAAGAAATATTTTGTCCGCACTATTTACTCAGAAATAAGCCATTATTGTTATGAACCGCATTCGACAGGATTGAAGTTTAAACTTCAATACCAACGAAGCATATGTAAATTCGGTACTTTTCCGTTAGCCGGGCGCAAATGTCACAAATGTGAACCAAACGCGAGCCAAGTCGCCAAGAGCGAAGCGATTTTCCTTTAGCCAAGCGCAAATGTCGCCAATTGTGAACCAAACGCGAGCCAAGTCGCCAAAGCGAAGTGATTTTTCCGTTAGCCGGGCGAAAATGTCGCCAATTGTGAACCAAACGCGAGCCAAGTCGCCAAGAGAATGGCTGTAAGAAATTTGGCGGAATTCTACATTATTTGGCGATTTTTCGCTTGCGCCCGGCTAACAGAAAAGTACCGTAAATAACAGTATATATTCTATGTATTTTTGTAATGTGACGTGTAGGGAGTAAAACCTACTGGCAGGAGTTGAGATCTAAAGCGAATTCGGCTGTTTTTAAAATATTTCATTTCAGAATAGTAGCGCCATAATACGTATTACGTTTCTAGCTAAAGTTCTAGTTTTCTAAAATCGCTGGAAATTTTAGATACGTCACGTGCTTTAATGCTGGTTAGTTGACCTTTAATATGACCATGAAATCTTAGTTTCCTGAAAACGTGACGCGAAATTTCATGTTTTTAAATTAAACGGTTTTCGAGTTCTCAAACTCAAACATGCATTTCTGGATAGGTTTTTGCACCATCGGCTCTCTCAAGGGATGTCAAATTGAAAAAATTAGATAGCCCTTTCTAATGTTTATATGTTTAGAACTGTTAGGCCAATTATGAAGTATTATTTGAGTTCAAAGATCACTATCATTATTATCATATCATTCGCTCTTGGTTAACACGTTGACTGTCACGTCACCTATTTTCGAGTGACTCGGATATTCGGACCATCTGATTAGAAGATCCCTTCTCTGCTATCTCTTAACTATAGTACAGAAGGGGACATCTAATTAGATAGTAAGTGTGAATTACAGCCGTGAATCAGAAAGCGTGATCGGCATTCAACGTGTTAAAGGTGGGTGCAGATATTAATACTTACAGGTTCAAACAAATTGTGTGCTAAAATTTGTTGGAATTCGAAAAGGAATGGGAAAATGTGCTGCATTCAGACATACAGAATTTCAAATACATATATAAGGTATGTAAGTTTTTATGTAAGTTTTTGTTTTTAAAAATTATATTTAAATATAATTCATCATTTTGATTCCTATTCCTTTTAATAATAAAAAACGCATGTATTAGATAGTGCGTAGCTTAAAATCAAAGACGAAAATGCTTTAAAGATATAAATTAATTTCGTAGTCATTTAAGATGACGATCATGAATATCAATCGAAACGAACAGAAATTTTTCAAAACTAAATTAAAAATTTAAGTACTGTTTTTCAAACTTTCAAAAGCTCTTATGAAAATCCAATAAGAATTTTTGTTTATACAGTTTGTAAATTTATTTTCGGTCTATTGAAATAAAAGGATTTAAAATATCGCCATAGATCAATTGCGAAATTACATTTTGTTATGTCCTTTAATGAAAGAAAGATTCAAGTAAGCGAAAGTTGTCGAATATGAACCACCTGCACATTTTTAATGCACAATCACAGAGAAGTAATTTTAATAAAAAAAACGAGTTGCAGAATTTTCTTGTATTTTACTTATCTTCAATACCATATAGAAGGGGAGTCACCGAAATTTTAACACCTGGACATTTTTTTAATGTGCAGTGATAGAAAAGTAATTTTAATGACAAATAAGTAGTAAACATTTTTGTAGATTATTAATATCAAAACAATGCAATTATTTTTTTATGAAATACAATTTATAGTAAGAACACTTTTGAACTAACACTTGTTAGCATTAATCTATTTATTGTCTTTTTACTTTGCATCATTTCAATTTATGAGGACAACTAGTGGAGTTAAACCGCGTTCTGAGCTATTTATTTCCTATAGTTTAAAAATCTCATCGATTTAAATGTTTGAATATAAGAAAACCTTTGTTGTCCAACTGGAAAACCCTTGGATAACAACAAATAAACCCTAACCGTATCTATAAACTATTTTAATAAAACGATTGTAAATTTTAGCCAATGAAATTTCTTATGTAATGACATAACATATTTTCCAGCTCATAGTCATTTGCATTTCAATTTCAAAGCTACATTAAATTCTAAAATTATGAAATGTCCGATATGTCTTGATAAATAACCTTTTTTGGCTTTGTTAGGAAATTCTGCATTTTAAGCTACGAAGCTAGCATTTTTTCTAAATTGTCTCTCGTACCTTTACTCTAAGATTCGAAGTATTCTTTCTTTAAGATTATCACGTCATTTCTTTGAGATAGTCACTTCACTTGACATCCATATTAGCAGCTATTTAATCGGAGTCGTATGACGTTGTCTATTCGATTCCCGCAGATGATATGTAGATCTACTGATGATTAGAAGAGTATATATATTTATCTCTACTATGTCATTTTGGTACGGTCTGTATGTCCTCTAAGCATTCTCTCCTCGGAGAGACATCAGTGCTATGTAAGCTGTTGCTGGTACTGTACCTATAACATGTAGGACAAATATCAACCCTGTTAAATGGAAATGTGGTAATCTGTAAATATATTCTTAAATGCGGTCGTCCAAATAAATGTCTCTTTTAACTTTCGTCATTCCTGAAATAATAAGAAACGCTCTATCTCATAGAAATTCCACTGCAAAAAGCCCGGATGCTTTTAGCTTATTATCCAGCAGCTCTTCATAATCAGTGTTATTCAAGCTGCCTGTCTCTACTACAAGGATTATAGATTTTACGAATCTAAATAAGAATGAGACTAATAAGTGATATTGGCAAACTCACTTCCTGTGCCTAACAGGCTTTATGGATAGGTTGAGAAAAAGAGTGGAGCTGTTTAAAAAAGAGCAAATATTTTTTGTGTGGTTATTCTATGAACCGTTCATAGAGTTCATCAAAGCAGATGCAGTTCAGATTTGTATTTACAATAAAACTCAACCGAAATGCCTCTGAAATCGCAAATCCAAAAATCACGTACTGCACTGCAACGGAGGGCGAGACTTTTTTGCTTCGATATCCCCACAAATTTCTTTTAAGCTTTTTACATGACACTAGCCGCCAGCTAAAAACCAATCCCACTATAGGCGCCTATGGGAATGTCTTTTCCCACGCCAAGTTGATCATTGTGCCCGCTTGGGTTTCCGTATTAACTTTGATTGGTGCGAAACTGAGTTTTTTTCTTCTACGTGTTTTGAAAACCTTCCATCTATATTTACAATTAACAACTAATAACAAATTATTTTCAACTTTAAGACACTCAAGAACGAATTCATTCTACTTTAAGTCACACACATACACACAAAAAAACTACAAAGTAGAAATGTTTACATCCTTATAACAGATTGCATCTCTCGGTCGTCGTCGAAATAGAAAAACTTTATAAAGCATTTCTCGCCAATAAAGCGAAATATCGCCAAATATTGGGATCGAAAACACTTCCCATAGGCGTCTATAATGGGATTGGTTTTTATGCTAGCCGCCACTGCGTACCATTTATATACCTGTGGATCATCTATTCGGTTGAAACAATGCTTTTTATATTTTTTTCAACAATGTTACAAGTTTAAATACTATCAGTTAGAACAATGCTTTTTACATTTTTTTCAATAATGTTTGAAACTTAATTTAGTTTCAGTTGGAACAAGGCTTGTCAACAATGCTTTTAATATTTAAAACAATGCCGAACTAGAAAGGATCTTTCTGTCCAGGTCCTGAACACCATTTATATAATCGTGGCAAATCAATAGGAAAAAAGTATAATATCTTATGAAAAAGAGGCAACATATTCTTGAACGTGAAAATGGAATCCAGAAAATTTGAAAGATAATTCAATCTATTTTTTCGCATTCTTTACACTATTTTTTAGTCCTGAATAGAGCTTCATTAGGCAGCAAAAGGTTTGGGGTTTTAAGGAGCATGATTTGTTGTCTTCATCATTATTTGGATGAACATTCGAAACGATTGTATGTGGTTTCTGTCAACCATCTATTCTGAACGATCACAGCATGCGTTGTCTCCACCATCAAAGGAGGGGAAAATTGGGAGATCTTGTTGTGAGCCCCATTTGATATGGGAGTTTCAATAGGACCCCAAATCGTATGGGAGTGCTAGACAGCTAGCCCCATAGTGTGTGGGAGTGCTCGATGGGCCCCACGGATGGGAGATGTGTGAGCACGAATGCTGTCTTCATCATTATTGGGTGGTCAATCAAAACGATTGAGTGTGGTTTCTTTTAACCCACTGTTTGGAATAATCACAGCAGACGTTGTATCCGCCATCAGTGGAGGGAAAGATTTTTCTCCATTGGTTTTATTTTACTGACTCTATGAACACGAGATCAACATCATTATCTCTCTTGACGCATTGCATACATGGGTTGTTGCGTAGTACGGCGCTGGGAAGTGTCTACACAAAATTTTTGCTTTCAAGTCAGTGCTGTTGATCGGATGTTGCATGACAAGGTGGAGGAGGGCTTACGGAATATATTCAGAAGCTTACTTGACGAACAAGTCAGTTATGCCTCGTGTTTGCTGTTGCGTAAAGGGTTTTTGACAAAAGAAGTGAATTCCAAATATGCCAAATAGTGACATCACGCATATATCACAGCAAACGTTGTCACCACCATCAGTGGAAGGAAAGATTGTTCATTTGATGTAGGAGAGCTTTCTTTGTTAGGCACAAAAAGGGCCTGGAAGATTTAAGGAGTATGATTTGTTGTCTTCATCCTTATTTGGATGAACATTCGAAACGATTGTATGTGGTTTCCGTCAACCATCTATTCTGAACGATCACAGCATACGTTGTCTCCATCATCAAAGGAGGGAAAAATTGGGAGAGCTTGTTGTGAGCCCCATTTGATATGAGAGTTTCAATAGGTCCCCAAATCGTATGGGAGTGCTAGATAGCTAGCCCCATAGTGTGTGGGAGTGCTCGATGGGCCCCACGGATGGGAGATGTGTGAGCACGAATGCTGTCTTCATCATTATTGGGTGGTCAATCAAAACGATTGAGTGTGGTTTCTTTTAACCCACTGTTTGGAATAATCACAGCAGACGTTGTATCCGCCATCAGTGGAGGGAAAGATTTTTCTCCATTGGTTTTATTTTACTGACTCTATGAACACGAGATCAACATCATTATCTCTCTTGACGCATTGCATACATGGGTTGTTGCGTAGTACGGCAGGGAAGTGTCTACACAAAATTTTTGCTTTCAAGTCAGTGCTGTTGATCGGATGTTGCATGACAAGGTGGAGGAGGGCTTACGGAATATATTCAGAAGCTTACTTGACGAACAAGTCAGTTATGCCTCGTGTTTGCTGTTGCGTAAAGGGTTTTTGACAAAAGAAGTGAATTCCAAATATGCCAAATAGTGACATCACGCATATATCACAGCAAACGTTGTCACCACCATCAGTGGAAGGAAAGATTGTTCATTTGATGTAGGAGAGCTTTCTTTGTTAGGCACAAAAAGGGCCTGGAAGATTTAAGGAGTATGATTTGTTGTCTTCATCCTTATTTGGATGAACATTCGAAACGATTGTATGTGGTTTCCGTCAACCATCTATTCTGAACGATCACAGCATACGTTGTCTCCACCATCAAAGGAGGGAATGGGAATCTTGTAGAGCCCCGTTTGATATGGGAGTTTCAATAGGACCTCTAATCAGGGAGTGCTGATAGCTAGCCCCATAGTGTGTGGAGTGCTCGATGGGCTCTAATGGATAGAGATTGTGAGCACGAATGCTGTCTTCATCATTATTGGGTGGTCAATCAAAAAGATTGAGTGTGGTTTCTTTTAACCCGCTATTCGGAATGATCACAGCAGACGTTGTATCCACCATCAGTGGAGGGAAAGATTTTTCTCCGTTGGTTTTATTTTACTGACTCTATGAACACGAGATCAACATCATTATCTCTCTTGACGCATTGCATACATGGGTTGTTGCGTAGTACGGCAGTGGGAAGGGTCTACTCAAATTTTGTTGCTTTCTTGACATCAAGTCGGTGCTGTTGATTGGATGTTGCATGACAAGGTGGAGGAGGGCTTACGCAATATATTCAGCAGCTCACTTGACGAACAAGTCAGTTATTCCTCGTGTTTGCTGTTGCGTAAGGGGTTTTTGACAGAAGAAGTGAATTCCAAATATGCCAAATAGTGACATCACGCATATATCACAGCAAACGTTGTCTCCACCATCAGTGGAGGGAAAGATTGCTCTTTTGATGCGGGAGAGCTTTCTTTGTTAGGCGCCAAAAGATTTGGGAGATGAACGGGCAGCAAAAACTTTACCATGGATTTCAAATTCAGCATGTTGTCAGCTTCCCACAGATTGCCATGGTAAGTGCCTTCCTATCCATTCCTATCCTTTAATGTGTGTCATGCAGAGCAGTTTACTGTTTCAATTATGTTTTTCTATAAAATAATATTTCATAGAAAAATCATAACATATTTTATAAAATGTTTTGAATTTTCTCTCAGGCTATATCCTGATTTCTTTCTACCTTCGTGTTTACATCCCCATAACTTCTGCAATTCTCTTTTAAATTCTTAAAAATTTTAATAGTTTATACTAGGGTGTCAATAGGGGAGTACGCGAAAATATAAAAATTAGTCAAGGGGTACGAGAGATTAAAAATTAGTCAAGGGGTTTAACCCTCTGATTCCTAAGACCATTGGGATAGAAGGACCTCAAAACACCGAAACGCCCGAAATCCTCTTTCAAAGATAAGGGAAATTCACCTCCCCCCTCAAAAACCACAATCACAGCTGGCACTGTCCGAATTCTAAGAAACTCTCCTTTTCCCTCAAACCCATCTGGGCGAGCCACTCTAAATAAGAAGGCATGCCGCTGGTGGGAAATCAATCACACTTAACGAAAGGGGAGGGGGTAGAAATTTCTCTGTGATACTCGGACATTTCGGACGGCCGTCGTCTTTTGCTTGAAGGGACACTTGGGACATTCTGGTATCGGTATAGTCAATATAAAGTGGAAACGCAAATAGATGCATGGCGCACCATATTTGAATCTCAACATCAGATTTCCAATCTTTCTATAATACAAAGGTCAGAAAAATTTCATTTTACTCAGACACATTAGCATAAAATATCAGAAGCTAATGGAAAAAACAGTCAAGATCATTTGTCATCTATGTTTTTCTACACTTTACTATTTCGTTCATTTTCGTTATGTTCTAAAAAAGTGACATCCCTTCTTTTAACCTCATTACTGGGAGACGAGATTTAATCAAGATAACCGAAAAATTTAGCAAATAACATGGAAATATCAATAAGATTTACATATATCGACTCTAGCATGTGACAGTCTCCTATTTGAATTTTAATACAGTTTATTGGAGAGCGGAAACAAATTTATACCCTGTGTAAGTAAACTTATTTGAAGCTGCCAATCGCTGGAAAGCTTACATTCTAATTTTGAAAATTACGTCACTAATGCAGGAAATTGCATTTTTTCTTGAAAAATCAGCTGAAAAGTTGCCGTTTCACAAAATTCCAACTTCTAGAAAATTAAGTCAAGAGTGCGTTTTCTACTACTGTCAACAGTTGCATACAGAACATATTGTTTGATTTTACGTTGTGAATAAAGATTAAATAATTCTTTCCTAATATGGGCAAATTCTCACGCCAGTTAGAAAATGCATTTTCAATTAATCTGCTTCTTTTCCATCTAATAGGATTGCAGACTTTATCGAATCCTCGTTTTCCTTGGGAAAGAAAGTTTTGCAATAGGAAAATAAATTCTGTTTCATTAAATCTGCCAAAGTTGCTGTTTTATATTTTGATTTTCATCATTGGAGCGAGTGCAATCGCCACATTTCCCAATATGTTCGAGGCAAAAAGAGAAGGAGTTGAAATTTTCTGCCTTTTGCTTCAGCTGTCTTCACAATTAGTGTTATTCCGATCGAGAGAGAAAATCCGATTGTTACCTCAGAAATTTATACGAATCTCAAAGATGTTACGTTCAGCTGAAAAATGGTCATTTTCGGTTTACCCTTACTGTGTTTATATGTTTGCCCTCACCCTGATTTGGGCAATTACATATATGGGATCTTGCATCAGAATGGACAAGCATCACAAAATAAGGAATTTGAGTGATATGAATATAGAACTCAAGTATTATTTGTCAATTGTCACTGATATATATTTTATGGCTATCGGTACAGTATTTCAGATTTCTCTAGTTTCTTTTGCCGGTTATTACAGTTTGATATGTCTTTGCGTGGCGATATTCCTTTCCGAATTCAAATCGAAATCACGTTCTCTGATCATAAAATGTAACTTCCGAATTTTATTAGTTTTCTACGAGGCAATAACCGATGGAATATCATTCGCTGACGATTTTCTGTCTTATCCAGCTTTCATCTCCGTGTTGGTAAGCATGGTCGCACTCTTCTGGCTTGGTTACAACTTTACAGTTTACTCGCTAGAGAACTTCTCGTCTCATGTGTTTTTCATTGCTGGGATATTATTTTATTTCGCATTGCTTTTAACAGTCATAGTATCTGCTGCTGTAGCGAATGAAGCTGCAGAAGAAGCAAGATACATCATTCTGTCTTTACCCGCTCTAATGCCGCAGAATTACTAAGAATCCAGAAAGAATATGTTTCAAACATACAAGCCTAAATTGGCTTTCACTGTGTGGAAGATTTACAAAATCAAAAGGTCTCTTTTTATCAGTGCACTCGGGACGCTTGTTACTTATGGGTTTCTTATGGGAACCATCGGAAGTGTTCAAAATCAAAACATTGGATGTAGTGGAACTACAAACAGCAATATCTTCTCTAATATCTCCATTCTTTGAACATAATAATGCTCTCAGAAGGTACGTTAAAAATTAATTTTTCCCCTGGGGAACATGCAACCAATTTTCTCGATTGGAATCGATAAATAGTCATTTAAATGTGCTAGAATGTGTTTATGTGTTTTATGAGTTATGTGTTTTTCATTGTTCGGATATTATTTTATTTCGCATTGCTTTTAACAGTCATAGTATCTGCTGCTGTAGCGAATGAAGCTGCAGAAGAAGCAAGATATATCATTCTGTCTTTACCCGCTTTAATGCCACAGAATTACTATGAATCCAGAAAGAATATGTTTCAAACATACAAGCCTAAATTGGCTTTCACTGTGTGGAAGACTTACAAAATCAAAAGGTCTCTTTTTATCTGTGCATTCGGGACGCTTGTTACTTATGGGAACCATCGGAAGTGTCCAAAATCGAAACATTGGATGTAATGGCACTACAAACAGCAATATCTCCATTCTTTGAACATAATAATGCACACAGAAGGTACGTTAAAAATTAATTTTATCCCCTGGGGAACATGCAACCAATTTTCTCGATTAGAATCGATAAATAGTCATTTAAATGTGCTAGAAATTAAATTTTTCCAGTACCCGTTCGTCTCTGATGCTTGTTCAGTTCTTTATTTTGGGGCTTTTGGTCAATATATTCTTCGGCAACAATTATCAGAGAAAAACATTTTTAAAATTAAAAAAAATATTTGCAATGAAGGTATTATTTGCAGGAAGGAATTATTGCAATGAAGGAGGCCTTTATTGTTGTGTTATGTTTCTTTGTTTGTGCATTTTTAAAAATATTTTAATTATACTTACGATAATTGTTAACGAGTAAATGTCTATAAACATTTTGTTTAAAGGAACTTGAACATGCATGTATATAAGCGCAATCTTTATAAATCTACTAGAAAATTACCCGTCATAGTATGATGGGTGCAAACTGCCTCTTCATTGAGAGATTTCCCGTCAAATTTCACGTGTTTAATTAGATATAGATGCGAGAGAGATGTTTAACATTGCTTGAAAACAAATAAAATAAACATATGTATTATGGCTGGAAATATTTTTTTATTTACATATTTCTTTATTTAAACAACCTCTTGGTAAACAAAATTTAGTGTGAAGCATTTTTCGTTGTTTAACAATTTTCCTTGTACTTCAGATGTCTTTGTGTAAATTTTAACGTTGCCAAAAAATTATCACATTATATCATCACGATTGCACTAAATAATTAGCTGCATCGTGGAGACCAAAATATATCATGCTCATGATATACCACTGACATAATTTACTACTTTCTATTAGACAACGGAAATTAATTTAAAATATATGATTAATATAATTTAAAATTTCTCGGGAACTATTGATCATATGGAGATAAATTTTATATCAATGGATAGCAAATTTTATTTCACTATTTTAGAGATATTAAATTTGAAATTAGAACGACAATTACTCTTTTAAATTTAAAATTACCGAAATTTAGGTTCTTTAACAATGCAATGCTGTTTAACGTCTCGCAGTGCTATGGCGCGATTTTTATTGTTGGTGATGTCAGAGCGTTACCAGAGAATCTGGGCTATTATAATAGTAATGTAATATTTTTTTCTAAATGAGCGACAGCGAGAAGTTTAATTAAATCCATCATATGAAACATACAAGATGTTTTCTTTCACCCATCTTTGTTTCTTTTCTTTGTTGGATCTTTGTGGATGTTTTCAGAGTAATTACATTTATTAGGCCATAATCTCAGATAAAATTTAAAAAATCTCTTTTGATACATTTTGTGAATTTCTCGGCATGTGTTAAACTTCTGTGTTGAGTCTACAGACGAAAACTTTGTCTTCCCCAACCGAGTCGTTAAAAAGTGTGTTCCTAAGTGACTTTCGCATCAAACCAACATCATAACTAAAGGTTGTAAAGCTGTACAGAGCGCTACATATCAACCAAATAATGCAGCTATGTAAAATCAGGCGTTAAGAGATGTTTATATCAAGTTCATGTAAATAAATATGCAACCGAAAATAATTCTGTTTTAATGGGTTAGCTTACTATCTGCAAATTGCATGATGCGGGAATGGTATGAACATGACCCACGTCCACCGACTCACCCATTGGGTTTAGAGTCTATAAAGATGGACGGGGAAGGCGGGAATGGTATTATATAACAGCAAGTATATACACATTTATCAAAGTTATATCCCAAGTTGCACTAGATTCTCTACGATATTTTTACGATGTTGATCAACATTACGAATATGAAACAATAATATAAATGTATAGCACGGGTGATTATACCTACATGAGAAATAGAAATAAATTATTGTATTCCAGTATTGGATTGTTTGAGATTTCTATATATTTTAATGGTGATAATAGCATAAATATTGAAATTTATCGACAGTTTAGCTTAAAGTCAACTCACTTTTCCAATAGTTCCGATTAGAATCCGGTAAGTTAGTAGAATTCCGACAGCCGTAAATATCAGTGATCTATGAAAGATGTAAACTTTCCACAAAGTCAAATTCTGACGCTGTCTAAAGAGTTTTTTTAAATCGAACTTCAAGTCTATCTCAGACTTCGAAATTCGACTGGACAATTCTTCCATAACAAGAGTCGCCTGTTCATTTGCAAAAGACGCCGATATCATTTCCAACAACTGGTGGACAAAGCAAAAAATTCCAAAGCAGAGCTGAGATGAGAAATAAAGACGAGATATTCCTGGGTAGAATGCTATCATATATCCTGATCTAAACAACCCAAACATAGCTATTAGAAGTTCAAGAAATATAGAAAATGAGAAGGTTTTTTTCCAAGCAATTCGGTATTTCCAAAAAAAAAAAAACTGCAAAAAGGTGCACATATCTGCTTAAATTACTTGTCGAATTCTCTGAATTAATTTTATTAAGTAAACTGCCAAAAGCAATTACAGAATTCATGCAAACCAGAGTATAAAAAATTGTAAAAAGGGAAAATAAAATGCATTTTACAAAGTGATACAAAAACCTAATAGTTTGATACGTTAATAAACATATATTGTGATTTAACAATTTTGTTACTGAATGGTTTCCACAGTAACTGCTTTTCACAACCTTTATTGAAGAGTTTCTTAGAAAATAGAACACTATGCCTAGGTAAACGTTTGTTGTTACGACAAAAACTAGGAAAACTATCAATAGATATCTTATTAGTCTTAAATCCTTTTTTCCATTTATTTTTAGCACATCATTCAGGTTTCAGGTGATTTCGAACATTTTTTGAAGGCTTCTTCTTAGTGATATGTACTGTATAAGTGTTAGCACTTGCATAAACAAACGAGTCATACCATTTCTCACGTCATCGAGTATTGCTATGTACCATACTATATCTGCTAAAGATATCAAGCAAATCAAGTAAACAACATACTATTTGAAACATTTTCCAAAGTAATAACTTATTTTCATGTGTTTGATGCCAAATGAACCAGTTTCTCTGCTTCTGGGAGACGTTTCAATTCCAATCAAATGGAAAAAGAATAGAAAGCAGCTGAAATTCTTTAATAAACAGCCTTCGGAATTTCTGTTTAGATTGTCCTTTCTCGTACGTTTGGTGCAACGTGGTTTGGGTGTTTTCGCTCGATGTGTCGCGGGGTGAAACATTTTCGTGATAAACTTTTATCATTCAAGTGTTTCAGCTATGATTTCAGTCAGTAATTTTTCATTCAGCAATCAGTCTACTAATATACAGTGCCTTCTGGGATTGACTCATCAAAATATTTTTCTACGTTACTTCATCTAGACGTGAGGCCATTTAAGTAATGCATGAATATTTTTCTAACTGACTAGAAGAACGAAACGAGAGCATCATTGACACACCCGCTTAATTTAGTATTCTCCTAGAAAAATAGCCTGATTCTGAAATTCTGTCGCAGCTGTAATTCAAGGCATTCGAAGAATTAAGAAGGTAAACAAAAGTTTTCTGATCATTATGAAATTTCAAGTTTCGGGCACAGGTAAGCATAAATGTAATTTATATCAACTGCCTATAATAATAATTCTGCACAAATCTTTTAGAACTGGGGTGGATCATTATTAACTAAAACTCTGGTTACGTTTGTCAACAAATTAAGTTCTGTTGCAGAAAAATCGCAGACAGTTTCTCCTGTTTTCATTTACAGAATGCTTTCGAAACATTATAAATTTGATCAAAAATCCTTCTTTTCTTTCAGTGGTATGACACAAACATTAATTCATTCTTGTTTCTTGACATACACTGTATATAACGTTATTTCTCAGTGAGGCTTTACAATTTCGTTTCAAATTGAATACATTAGTTTATGAATATATTATATTGACTGCTACAATTGATCTGTTTGCTTCTAATAGACATTTCATAATAAGAAATTTTACAGATGTTTTTGTCTTGAATTCAAATGTTCGCATAAAAGGTTTCTTGAAAATTGGGTGATTTTGATGAAAATACAATAAAATAGAATAATGGTCTAAAATACTAGCTTCAAATTCATTGCATTAATTTTAAAATATTCCATCAGCGATGATAATTGATTTTATAATCCTAACGCATATATTTTTGGGGTTTAAATTATTGTTTTGAGTATAAAAGAGTATAATAATAATATTTTAACATATAAAAATATGCTTTAAACAGGGTTCTGAATACAAAACTTAACAAAGTCGTTTATGGTATTTAATTTTTTTTCTGTATCTTCAAAAATATTTTTGCTTTCTCCAAATTTTTCTGTAGCATAATACTTTGAAGTATTTACTAAGAATTTTCACAAGTAATTCCCAGCTCAAATGCTACAAAATTTCTTTACTGAAGTTAAAATTTAAATAATTCGTATTAAAAATGACTTTGACCGCTTTAATTCATGATTTTGTTGTACTTAAAGACTGGCCAATATAGTCAAAGCTACTGGGGGCATTTTTCCGCAGAATGAATTAGTCCTGCAATTATCCTGAAGTATTTTGAAATTAACTGACATATCTGAACATAATTTTGTTTTGTTACCAATAACTAGTATTCGCTGTAATAAGAATCTTTTTATTTTCTCGTATACGAAGTACAAAGAGAAAGTATTGTAAACGGCAAAAAATTTGAACTCGAGAGATTTTGATGAATCTCCGCGTTTTAGATCTCTCTGAGTCCGAAAAATACAATTTTGGAATTATGTCTGTCTGTGAACACGATAAATCGAAAACTATTAAAGCTAGAGGGATGAAATTTGGTATTATTACACATTATTTGTAGTTTTCTTTTAAATTTTGGACCAAATACATCCAAGGGTTGACTGTCTGTCAGTCTGTATAATCGCATATTTCTGAAGACGATAACTTCTAAAAGAAATGACATAGTTAATGAAATTTCGTATGTAGTCTTGAAACTCTAAGTGTAGGTTTGTCTCCAATTTTCGTTTAAATCCGTTTAGAAAAAAGCGTTGAAATTGCATATTCGATTTCTTCCCCATTCTGCGACGCAGAAAAAAAAGGCGCAAACGCTGGAGAGTTTTCCCCACTTGTGTTAGGAAGTACCGCACTTTTCTGGCGCTCGGTATTTTTTCCCCCACCCGTGTTAGGCGTATGCGAGAAAGTTTCGGGGACACCACTCCCACTGGTTTCAAAACGTAGGTTTTTTTAATTTTATGGAAATTTTTCCCCCGCCATCTCTCTGAGAATACATGAATCGAAATTGACCTTGGAGAAGATAATATTTTTTCGTCCTGTCGGAGATTTTCATTTCGCGAGTTATCTCTCTCGGCGCTGGCGTGATTGCGATTTATTCAGAAAACACAAGGTTGAGATTTATTATTTTTATTTTATTCTTTTTATTTTTATCATTTTTATATGGTAGCAACGTCTAAAATATCGATGCTCTGGAAATTAGTTATTGATCTGATTCGCTGATTTTTTTCTTTATGTTTGAATCATTTTTCCATACCAGGGCTTTTACGGATAACCGAATAGACGGATGAGAGAAATATCTTATGAATTGAAATGTGATTTCACTGCTGGTTTGGGACGAAAATGAAAACAAAATCCTTTAAAAGTGAATGCAACGTATGTATTGTATTTGATTTTATAAAACGGTCAATATAAACTTCAATATAAGAGTAGTAATGTACAAAAATGGGTTAGATTTATTTAGGAGATATTTATTAGGACGAATAAAAAAAGAACATATATTTCTAGAATTATTAATATATTTAAAGAAATAAATGAATTAAATTAAAAAATCGTTTGGTCATAAAAGAAATTAATTTTAAAATACCGTTTGGATGAACAAGAAATTAATTAAAAATGTCGTTTGGCATAATTCTTTTCTGAAAAGGTTATAAAAATAATTTGGCCACGATGTATTATTGTTTTTTGCTAACGTCGCCTAGCAGCGAAAAAGAATAATGAATTGAACTTGGAACTCGATGTAAGTTAGTGATGTAACGTTTGTGATGTAAGTGTATGTGTTAGTTTTACATGTTTGTGATGTGGGAGACGTCCAATAAACATATTATTTTCGATAAAGAAGGCTCTACGATTCTTCATATTATACTGAACTACATCACAACGGATAACAGAAACTGGCGTTTAAACGAGTGACAGTTAATCGAAATCTTGGTTTACATTAAATTTTTCTTTTCTTATACTTGCTGAGCAAATTAAAAAGTCAAGAGAAATTGGAATTGATCTGCACGGTAACTATGGAGGAATAAGAAAATGCTGAGACGCCTATAACTAAAGTGTCGTACAATCTGTTCCAAAAAATTTTTAATAATGCAAAGTTTCACAGAGTTTGGCTAGAAAAATAATACTAAATACTATTACTTGACTTAGAGAAGAAAACCCTAATGCAAGTATAAATTCTGTTGTTGAAAAGGCAACGGAACTGACTGGCGTTTCAGCAGGTACGCTGCTTCGAATCGAAAAGGGAAATGAACCATGGTATTCCTCAGTTTCCTGGAAAACCGGCCAAAGAAAGTGAATCTTTTTCATTTTCAGAATTAACTTAAACGTACCCATATACTGATAAACATTTGTAAAAGATTATATCGTAAATAGGGTGAAATCTGTAACAATAAGGGAACTTCTTAACATTTACTCAAAACACATATCGTTCTGAGTAAAATATCATTTATCACAGAATAAAAAGATTCATTCAAAATGTGCAACCAAAGATATTAAAATCCCAAAGGTATCTAGAAATAAAATAATAAGGAAATAGGAAGAATAAAAGGAAGAAGGAAAGGGAAAAAAAAGGAAACGCAAAACTATTAAGACTAGGTATACTGCAAACGAAATGTTCTCGATTACTATCGATAAATAGTCCCCAAAAAGTCCCCCAATTTACCTTCCTCCAGTAGATGTTTACCACTACAGTTTGTTCAGTTCTTTATTTTTTATCTTTCGATCAATAACTTTTTCCGAAACGAATTTCTTTAGAAAACAGCATCTTAAAATTAAAAAGAAATACATTTAATCAAGGTGCTGATTTGATAATTGTGTTATTTGTCTGTGATTTGTGCTTACTCATATTTTAATTACAGTTATTATAACTTGCATACAATTAAATATATTCAGTATTTTTATTTAAAGGAGTTTCAGCACGCCTATATATAAACACGATAACTGGAAATTTATGTAAAATTAACCTTGAAATGATTGTCTTCGCATACTTAATAGTTTTTACATGCGCAGTTATCGTACATCAAAGGTGGACAGAAAGCATACAGAATAATGATTAAAATTGAAAATAAAGTTGAGTTGTTTTTTTCCTTGCTCTGCTGAACAATGATATGCCACCAAATACTACTTTATTTAAATGCCAATAATTTACCTTAATTCGTTCTCAACCCTGGACTCGGGGTATCAGGATAGGATACGAGCACCACTACCGTGATATGGAATCCCATCCTGAAACTTAGATAAATTCAAATGTAATGTTGTGAAGATCACTATCTCCTCGAAGTTCTCCTCTATCTCGGGGGGAGGGGACGAACCGGCTGGGATATCGTCCTCATCGTCTGGCCAACGTTTAACCCGTGAGGACGCGTGCTACGATGGGTAACACGAAGACTCGCAAGGGGGTGTGCGACACCCCAGTTCGTTATTTCGCTATTTAAACAAAACTAGCAACATTTTTATGATATATTTGGTCCAAATGATTCGTTCAAAAAGTTATCTTTATACAAGAACAAAATTTTAGACGACAAATTTAGGAAATAATACATTATATTATTCAACGCTTTACGAACACATAAGAAAAGTATATTTCTTACACACATGTTTTCAACTTTTTTAACATTAAATAATCATCAACATTATAATCGTTATACAATTTGGATAGAAAAATACTGCTACTTTTCTTAGGTACATAGGAGACCATATTTTTAGTAATCCAAATAAGATTTCTGATGGGCTTCACCTTTAGATCCAATTAATTTAGGACGTAATAATCTTTAATTTTTCAAAATAGTTTCTACAATTTTAAGCTTTTCCTCCAATATTTTTTGTGAAAGTGAATAAGACAGGTACCAGCTCAATACAGTTACATTACGTACAGAATGATAAAACTTTTGCATTAATTTCTTGAGATTTTTTATTACACTATTATCCCGTTTCAAAGTCTTGCATCCGCAAAAATCTCCATTTTGAAAAATATAAAATATTCTCGAATCAACATATTTCCTCAATAAAACTTAAATAGTGAGAAAAATTATTTTTCTATCCCTAATACGACCATTCAATTGAACAAAGAATCCTGACGCGAGAATGCTCAAGGGGGTGTTCAACACCCCATACGCTCATTTCAGATTTTAAAAAATAAAGGATTTTTTCTTGCAACACATTCCGTCTGTTGAAGGTGACCTTAAAGGCAGATAGCATGTACATAAGAATTTGCAGGAATTGTGTCGTCCCCGATTTTCATGCAGCGCAGTGTTATTTGAAATCAAGAGTTTTAAAAAATTATAATAAATTTTATTCCCTCTTAGCAGGAAATTATTCCTCCGTTTTCTCAGTAGCAAAATAAATAGCGGTTTGCGTCAATGATAATTTTAATGCGCGAATCTTTTTATATTTTTAATCATTTGAGTTTGAGGAAATCAGATATTTTTCATTTATTTTTGCTGTTAATTCCAAATATTTTGTAATGAATGTTAACGAATCTCTTTCTATCTAGCGATGGTAATGAAGCAAAACGTATGAAATGGCGTCTTTTTCTATCTTTATCTTTTTATTGACATTGAAAGTTAGGTACTGTACGTGCAGTCTTTGTCACTATTCTCGATAGTTTTTCGAGAATAGTGACAAACATGTTACGAAGTGACTAAATGACGTTGTTTCTAGCGACTAAATGTGAACACACTTACTTCATGTAAAAGAAAACATTGAATAACTCTATAAAAGTCTGTCTTTTCTTCTTGATTATTGCTTTGCAATAGTATTCATCTTTTGCAATTTTTTATTAAACAAGAAAACCCAAATATTTATTAAACGAACAAAATTTATTTTTGCATTTTTTAAGGTCTCTACGTAAGGTAATAAACTATTCTGTGTTATTTTATGATTATTATCATCATAATTATTTATATGAAATTGGAAAGATTTTCGAATTATCCATAATCGTTATTAAATAATTTCAGAAATTTTAGGTCATTTTCTATAATTTATTTTGATGAAATTATTGTTACTGTGTTTTTTAATCACTTTAATTCTTTTTTCAGATACTATTTAATCTGGGTTTATTGATAATTTAATACGCTGCTGCTCTGATAACGGCTTTGTTGTTTGAATCCCCAGTGATAAGATTGGGAAAATATATCAGAAATAAATTTTCATCCCCAAACTCTATGAGATCCAATTAAAATCTTCTCTTTTAAGCTTATGCAAAACTTTGAGTTTAATTCATTTATATGACAAAATTACATATCGGTATTAAATGATTACGTAGTTTAAATGTAATAATCACTATTTAATATGTTATCCATTTCTTTTACAGAAAATGCAAATAGTATGTTTAGGTTTATTATTTATAGACATTTGTTTTCAAATTGAGTAATCTTGAACTAAATTTTTATTTTAAATTAAATTTACAACTATTCTTTAATATTTGGAAATGATTTATGTCTTACATAGTCACACAAACAAAAATGTGTTAAATAAGTTTTTAATATGTTGAAATATTTAAATGCATGTTTTCTTTCTATGTTATAGCCTGTGCATTGATGATTCTTTTAAAATTTATTTGCGCGACACGATGTTCCATCAGCACATTCTAGGCCTCAAATTGTTCCTTTTAAGAAACATACATATATTATATTGTAATTTGCTTTATGATGTATATATGTTTAATTTTTGTCTACAGTATATCAAGTTTTCTATATATAAAGAATTTTCACAATGATAATAAAAACTTAAAACTCTGATATGTTTACTTCATTTATTTTCCATTTGTAAATATTTTTTAATGAAATGAAGTTTATTACTTGCTATAAAGCTCTTTTAACTCTGCAGGACGCTCATCGGGATTGCGAAGCCCGGTGCGTGCAAGAATTTATTACAGAAAATGAACCCTCAACGAAAAAATTCCAGGTTCACAGTAGCTGCATTCAAGGTCATTTACTTGGTGACCACAGGTTTTTCAAGAATTTCCTCTCATTTATCTCAGAAAACAAACTGTCGGGCCTCCGAAGCCTGATGCGCGTGCTCGCGTTTCTGTGCAGAATTGCTAAAGAGAACAGATAGATCGCGACAATTTATCGCTATTCGAACTACAAATATGAAATATAAAGATTAGAAAAGCTTTTAGCTGAAAATCAATTAATTAATAATCGACTAACGACGAAAATGAAGAAATTAATGCTATTGAATTAGTTAGAGATCACAAGTTGAATTCTGTAAAGGAATTAGACAATGAATGGGATATTTGTGAGTCCACCGATTATTTAGAAGAATACTGAAGTTAAAAAATAGAGTAGTGGAATTAATAAATGGTGTACAAAAGAACCTCACAAAAAGATGAGAACTTTTACTCACAACATAAGTCATACAACAACCAGAAAACTTTGGTGAGGAAAAAGTTGTATAATCGTTTCAAAAGTCTTCAATTGGCTTATCGATGAGCCAGATGATGCATTAATACTTATATCCAGAAGAATTCGGGTAATTTTGAACGTGAAAGCCAACCTTTTCATAAATACCTTGGAAGTACAAGCATTCATCGATCTTCTTCTATTTAATGCGCTCTCCAGATGAGATTTATCAGAAAATTATTTTATTAATATTTTATATTTTGTACAACAGCGCAACAAATGTATCCTATTAAAACAAATGTAATTTTCTGCGCGTTTTGTTGAAAAAACAGGACGCCGGGCCTATGATACCCAACGCGCGTCCCCGTGGGTTAATAACGCATAAATGTTACTCTTGAATTTTTTATTTGTTTATATTTTTATAAACGCAATAATTTCAGTTATGTTATCCAACATCGAAATCTTCTTTTTAAGATAAGAGGATGGTAGGTTCGAGACCATATTCCTCTGAACAACCGCCGTATATGTAGATATGAGCGTCAAACCTACGGTCTTAAGTCAGGCGTCCTCTCGTTTTTGTTACCATGAAGCTTGAAAAGTGAGGTACAGTCTCAGGTGTCGTCTTTGTCGTCTGAGCATGGTTGAAATTGACGAGGTCCACCCCAAAATATCTCTTACGTGGCTTTAAAATGCGGCATAAATCTAACGAAAAAACTTTTAAAAACCTTTCATATCGACAGACGTTTCTTCCAATTTGATTTTAATCTTTATTTTATACTATCTGTAATTAAATTTTCCTTAAAATGCATTTATTTTTCTAAACTTCTTCATGTCAGTGTAGAATGGTTGGAAATACGGTCCATACGCAGCTAAGCAAAAATGGAATTTTCTTTAATTAATTAAACTTTGTTTCTCCTTTTCTAAATATTGTTATCCGAGAAGTACCTTTCAGCAGTTCTAAAAGTTAATTAACAAAATAATTTATTTATTTACAACCCGCCTCGGCACCCAAGAGGGTGTAAGGCCTTCCACAGGCCGGAGGGGAAACATAAAACAAAAGAAATGAACTGCAGTAAAAAAGAATTTAGAAAGAACCCCAAGGGGTGAGCAGAACAATTTAAAAATCATAGTTCAAAACAATGAACTGAAAAAAAGAGCAAAACACAAAGCACAAAAAGATAAAGGGCAAAAACAAAAAAAAGCCTTACATTAAAAATCAAAACAAAAAAAGATTAAGAGCAAAGACACAAAACGCAAAAACCCAAAGAGCAAAGAGACAACAAGCTTAACATTATAAACTCAAAAAGGAAAAAAAGGAAAGAATTTATAAAAACAATTGTTATCCTAAATCAAAACAATTTCATTTGTAAGATCAATGTCACTTTTTGAAGTTCCAAGTTGCTCTGTGATTACTAGGAGACATGCCTAGTAATTTTAAATCATTATCTGATGATGAGTTGGCACTTAATTTGATACTTTGTGCATTTTATTTGCAATATCAATGTCCCTTATTGAAAGTACTGCATGACTATTTGGAGTCAACCATGATCAGATGATGAATTGGAACCTTATCTGATTCTTTGTGTATTTTAATTTGTAAGATCAACATCACTTTTAGAATTTAATCCATGACTCTTTGGTGTCATATCAAGTAATTTTCAACCGTCGTTACATGAAGAGGTTGAAATCTCAGATGATTTCACAGAGTGGTGCAGTAGTTTTTACGAATTTAAAAATATAATCCATTCATAGCAACACTAATAATCGAAATGTATAACGAAATCTTTTACGTTCTTTGCTGAATTTTGCTGTCACCACTGTAGTATGAAATCGAAAGATAATGTAATGACAAATTAAAAGCGTTCCACTCGATTTAAGAGTATAAATGAGTCAGTAAGCATAAATAAAAATATATTTAATAAATTACAATTTATATGGTACCATTAAAAAATCTTTTATTTTGTTTCTAAAATCTGTGCAATATTTCTTCTTTTTTCTGCAAAAACATTTATAATGAATAAATTGCCAGGAATCGGAAATTGCATTGGAAACAATTACACCTTCACAAACATATTGAGGGACGTTTTAATTATTAGCTAAGAAAACCGATAAAATGGACATGTTGCTTGGCATAAAAGTGATGATGAAATCCAAAGTATCAGATCGATTCAGAAGCAAACAAACATGTTTTTCGATTAGTTATTTCAACGAGGTGGTACTCATACACATGTCAACATCAATGTCGTCAGTGAAGAATGGTAACATAAGTTGTGGTCGAAGTAAATGGTTGTAAAGAGAATATCAACATAAATTGTGTTTCAAAAAAGACAACATAACTTGTGCAGAAAGTTTTAGTATGATTTATGGTAAATTGTTTCACCACAGAATCGTGACAACTATTATTGATTGGTTTATTTCTTCCTAAAATATATAAAATTCTCAAAGGTGAAAAGATATTGCAAATATTCAAATATTCTCATTTGCTTAGTTCTGTCGTCAAAGAGACTATCTTCTTACATGGTCAGAGATATTTTACATTCAGTTGTTCCTTATATATCAGTAAACATATTCAATCATTTGAGAATTGCATGCCCTTAATAAATAGAAAACTTTATATCTGATTGAAGCGAATATTAAAAGCTAAATATGTTTGAAAGATTAAGAAAGATATTTTTCAAGGACATAAAAGAAATTGTTAGTCAAATAAACGGAAAAATGAATGAGAACTCCTTTATGCCAACTTATAATGATGAAACAATGATAGGTCAAGAATCTCATGAAATGAATAGTTCCAAATATAACCTCTTGGAAGAATTTAAGCTGATCTTTGTTGTCTTTCAGTTTTTTGGAATACAAGTTAACGGTCTTAAAACAAAGCAAAGTAACGCACCAGAAATTGGAAAGAGGCAGAGCCTAATTCAGAAGATAGGAAGATTTACCAGATATTTCGTGTTTGCAATCATATCTGTGAAAGTTGCTTTACAAACATTTAGGCTAGTATTCTTACCTGAGGGAAGAGAAAAATACACTCAATTAATCCTGGAACTGCTGGGTTCATTGATTTATGTGCTAATAAACAGAATATGTCGAGCCATACTAATTGTCATAACATATTTAAATGATTTATTTATGATGCTACCAATAGTGAATTTGAAAAAACTTAAAAATCCATATTTCGCTTATTTCCTCTTCATTCAGATATTACTTGGCACTGGATATACTTCAATGTGTTTCATTGGAATGGAGAATAATATAATTATGAAAAAAGATATCTATGAAGTCAGCCTACTTTTAAAACTATGCAAGGTGGAGCCATGGTATTTTTTTTATTGCCCTTAGTGTTTCTCAAATTCTGTTTTTCGTAACAATCACTGTCTTCACTCTGTTTGTAGTTTATTACAGTCTTACATGCAGATGTATGAAAAAACTTTACGAAAATTTACTTCAGCATATCGATATTTATCAATCGATGGATGAGGCCAAAAATTTGTTTCCCATTTATGAAAGAATTGAAAATATCAAGAAAATGTTTGATGAAAACTTCTCATTCCCTGCGTTTGTTGTAGTTCTAGCCTGTATGATTTCACTTTTTTGGACTACATACAAAGCAGCATTCCAAGAAAATATAACATTAGCGTATTACCTTGCCTTGATTATTAGTGGGTGTATTTCTTTGTCATTTCATCTACTGATTATGGTTTCTGCTTCAATCATCAATGAAATATCAGAAAGAACCAGATGCACTTTTCACGGATTGCCGTATTGACATCTCGCACACAAGGAGGAACTGAAAAATATGCTTAAAAAAGATTTTCAACTCAGAGTGAATCTAACTTTATGGAACATTTATGTTGTGGATAAACTACTCATAATTACTAGTTTGGGTACTTTGTTTACATACGGAATTCTATTGGGTTCTCTCGGAAACAATACAAGCAGGAGAAATGAATAAATGAATTATAATGATTTCCAAGAGGAACGGAGACGTGTTACTGATTTTCTGCATAAATGCACCAAATTGAAAATATTGTATTTTACTCAGTAGAAGCACAGAGTAATAGATGTTTCTCACTACACCATTCAGTTTTTGTATCTATATTATAGATATAAAAATCGGTTTTAACAAATATGAAACACTGCCATACAGAGATTGAGCATACCACAGAATATCTGAAGCTATTTAAAAACTTTTACGTTAACTATCTCACGTTTACAAACGTTAGTAAATTTAGTCTAATTTACGGGGTCTATTAAAATAATACAGATAATATAATAATATAATTATTGTAGATAAAGATAATGGCATGAAATTATTACAGATGAAGATAATGTAATCATGCAATTAGTGTGGATAAAGATATTGTGATCATGCAAGTATTAATCCTAAAGTCATAATGTGATCATGCAAGTATTAATGCTAAACTCATAATGTGATCATGCAAGTATTAATGCTAAAGTCATAATGTGATCATGCAAATATCAATGCTAAAGTCATAATGTAATCATGCAGCTAATGCAGATAAAGATAGTGCAATCATGAAAGTTGTGAAGATAAAGAAAATGTGTTGAAGTCATTTGTAGATATGGATAATGCAATCATGCAATTATTATAGTAGAAAAAATGTAACCATTCAATTATTGCAGATAAAAAATGTAATCATGCAATTATTTTACAAAAAAGACAATGTTATACAATTATTGTAGATAAAAAATGTAATTATGCAATTATTTTAGAAAAAGACAATGTTATACAATTATTATAGATGAAGATAATGTCATCATATAGCTACTATACATAAAGATAATGTTATCATGCTATTATTATATACTCTCCGCCTTCGGCGATCAGCTTGATTGCCAGAAACAAAATATCAACTGAATCACTTATAAATAACTTTATTTTCATGGTACACTTAAAAAGTAATTATAGGCTTCAAATTGCTATAGACATTTAACCCGTGTTTATTTCGTAGCCTCGCACTCTTTTTCTGTTACTTGTCTACATTAACGTTAAATCAGCAGTTGATTTCAATATTACATTGGCACGGCACATTTTACGTCCAGAAGCATTCTAGTTGGCTTAAAACATGTTTGCAAAAAGAATTAAAACAATAGAAACGATAATCTTTTAGTTTACTGGATTATTTCATTATATACTAACTATCTTGAGGACTTCCTTTACAGATTTCACAGAAAAATTTATCAAATAAATGAAGAAAGTAAAATCCAGTAAGATATATTCTTAGCTTTCAACATTGGTATAGAAACACGTAATTAAATATTTGTTTAAACTATGAAAACGGTTTGAAAAATGCGTTGCAACAATGTAAGGCATTGTTTTAAATTATGCCAAAAATATTCTTAAAAGGTTATTAAAATTAGGAAATCATTGTACGGCAACTTAATTGATATCATTAAGAAGGTAATTTTCGGCGCTTTCAGATGGTGAAAAAATGAGTTTTGTGCTGTAATATTTTTGGAAGTTATTAAGAAAAAACGTCAACATTTCGCTTAGTTTTTAATTAATTAAAATTCTAATTAAAAGTTTTTAATAAAAACGGCTCCGAGGTGCACATTCCCAGACCAAACGTTAGTACCAACTATGCCGTTTTAATCCCATAGAGACAGAAATATATCATAAATTAAACAATGTAAATACAAATTATTTTCATTTAGAAATAATATCTTGTAGAAAAATTTACTTTTCTGATTCACAAATACAAATGAAGTTTCGGTATTGTGATAGTAAAAGATCATAGAGAAATTCTTTTTTTTATTACGTTATTATGGATGATATTTAGATTCCATTGTTAAATTTGCCTTTTCGCTCGATTAAATCAATCGTTGCAGCTGCAGATGAATAGAAAATCTCAGGAAAAGAGAAACGGTTGGACTACTTTTTATAAGATAAATAAATTTGCAAGAGTTAATCAATAAAGTAAATGCAGAGATTTGTTTTCTTTGTCTATAAGTTGTCCATCTCCACGGAGAAAAATCTTTATAATCGAATTTTTTTAAATTTCTCTGTATTTCGTTCTTTTACAAATGGTTCTGTAAATCAGAAAAGGCTTGCTTCATCTTTTCATGTTTTATATTGATACTACTGATTCAATAGTCTATTCGAATATTTATAATACTGTGCATTCAAAGAAATTTAGAAATCCTTCTTCAATATTTATTTACTGAACGCTTTATATTCTTTTGCTTTGTATCTCATGCTTGCTCGTATTTGATGGTTGTTTGTTTGCAGTATTATTTTTATTCACTGTATATTTTCCATTGAAATGTTTAGTATTTCTTGTGTAGTTGGAATTTTCAGAGTTTGAAATTTTAAGTTGCTTCATAATGATTATGTTAAAAATAATAAATTGCAAATAATCATTTATTGCATATATCTTACCATTTATTTTTTGATTTTTTTTTTGCTAAAAAAGTTTACTCGATTTGATAATCTCTAAAGTAATCCACTCCTTTTTGAAATACGTCATGTTGGAATAAATTTTATATTGATAATTACGAAATTCCGTTGTACCTTATGATGTATAAGGAATGAAAATAAAATACGAAAATTTGATATTTAAAGTTTTTTTATACCTAAACTTGAAAATGAACTGTAGTACCAATCAAAGCACTAAAAATTGCCTCTTAATCCAACAGTAAAGTATTTCTTAAAATTATGCATATCCTTATACCTTGTATTCATTAAAATCCATATAGTGATACACCATAAATCACTTACCTGGATATCAACGAAAATACTGTTCTTTTGTGCTGAGAAATTCCACTCAATTTAGCAGGTTATTTTGTTAATCAGAACTTATACAAACGTTATCCTATTTTTTTAGGCTGATCTTATAAATTATTTCTGTTGTCAACGTTTTTTTCCTCAACTTATGCAAAGTCTATGGCGATGGATGAACATTTCAATTTCATTCCAATTTTTGAACAAAACAGTCGTTACAATTTCGCTTACTGCTTTGTGACAGGTGGCATTCCGTGTTCTCCAAGAACAAGTTTTTGCCTCGCTTATTCAAAGCCGGTATCGATCAAAAGTTTTAAATGGTTACTTCAGAACATCACATACGACGGAGTAGCTGCTTCAGAAAACAATTTATTATCGCCTTCAGTAGTGTAAATAATGACTTCCAAAAGTGTGCGCTCCGACGGAAGGATATTCGAATCTATCTCTACAAATATTAAAGGAGGATGTGTGTGTATTGGTACTCTACAAGGCAGACCGCTAGACGAAGAGCTACGGTATTTGGCACAAACATACTTTGAAGGGTGGGAATGTGAACCTGGGAGCACTTTTTATGAAACTGTAATTAGAATTTTAATTAATTAAAAATTAGGCGAAATTTAGGTGTTTTTCCTTAATAACTTCCGAAAGTATTACAGCACAAAAATCAGTTTTGCACCATCTCAAAGTGAAAACAATTACCTTTCCAATGATATGAATTAAGTTTCCTTAAAATTTTTTCTAGAATTTTAATAAATTTTAAACAATATTTTTTGGCATAATTTACAAAAATACTTTCCATTGTTGTAACGCAAAGGAAACCTATTTATTTTATTGTTTAAAAAATATTTAATTGCATATTTTTCTTTCATTGTTGTAATCTGAGATACGATACTAATACATTTTGCTTTCATATTTTATTTCATCCAAATTTTTGCGAAATCACTAAACAAAGCTCTACGAGATATTGTTTTGCTTATGTTAATAAATATATATATTAAGCTGAATGGTTATGATTGCTATGATTTCATTCTTTTCTCAGCATGTTTTAATCCAGCTAACATGCCGCTGTCCATAAAATATGCTGCATCATTTTAATACTGAAATCAAACACATATTTTACAAGAGGAAAATCAAAGTGAAGATAGTGCCGACAACGTGGAATTAGAGGTTACATGACATGGTCAGTTATTTGACTGAATTAGGAACATTTATGTAGACAATGACCGGAAGATGTCCAAGGTCACTAATTGAACATAGGCTAAATATCTACCAAAATCTCAAATTTAAAATTGCGTTGTTAAGAGAACCATGAATATAAAATGATGCAAGATTCAATTGAAATCATATTCCTGGCGAACAAGCTGGTCGCCGAAGGCTGCTAGTATACAATAAAACTATAGCGAGAATTTCCTTTTTCATATGCTTTTCCATTTAAAAGACACATATACTAAGAAAACCCTCTTGGCTTTAAAGATTTGAACAAAAGTTCTTGAATATCAACTTTTGTATGAACTGTATAATTATCGTTAATTAATGCTTATTTTTTAATTAGTTCAAAATTTCGGGGGAGGGGGCGATATTTTGACAGGTGTGGAGTTGTGAAAAACTCTTCTACTTTCGAACTCTTTTCGTCGAAAAGAGTTCGAAAGTAGAAGAAAGTTTAAAGATTCCTTGTTGAAGCCATCAATTTCAAGCTTTAGCAAGTGGACGTTTGTGAAATTGCTTTATAAATTTCAACATTTGTTTTGTTAACAGATTTTGTGCATCTAGAAAGAGGTGATTAACGTTCTGTTTGGAGTTAAATTTACTTGAAATGTTCAAGTGAGTATTTCGTTGACATATGTATAGGATTTAAAGAGAATTGACAGACAGAGACATTATTAATGAAATATTTTGAAGAGAATTATGTTCTTTAGATCTAGAACTTTCAAAGCAAACCCAAAGAAGACTCGATAAGATAATGGTTAATAATTTCATAAGGATTAATTTTGATGGAATATTTTTTATGTCAGTGCAGCTCAGAAATTCATAAAAAAAACCTTAATGGATGAATAGAAACATCATTTTCTTTATCGGGACATAAACAAAGAGGACTGTTCTCAATTACTATTGATTGATTGATAAAAGTGTTTTTTATGGGATTTGAAGCTCCAATGCTATTATACCCTATTCATTCCAAAGTTCTTTTCAATCCGTAATCAAAAAAGAAACGAAAATTGCCATCAAAAGATGGGCTAAATTGTTGCCGATTAGATTCGGTGAAGAGAAAAAAAATGGCGCAATCTTAGAAAGGCCTCCACATTTTTTCCCTCAATTACTAATTTCAGAATAAATAAATCCAAAGTAAATATAAAAGCAATTCAATCTATGCGAAGCCGATTTAATGTTTTTTATCGATTAATGCTAAGCAATTGTTGACACTTCGATTGTTATGCTGAATTATCAAAGACCAAGCAGAAATTAATAGAAAAAACAACCAACGTTCATGACTAATTTGAAGTCGAGTCTTCGCGTGATAGTCAGAAAAAAAATTGAATCAATTTCAGTAGATAAACAAGTAATATTTTTATAATCTGTCCACACGAATTCTGGTTTCATTTTCATCTCAAAAGAGGGACATTCATCTTCGAACGTTGACGCTTTTGTAACAAGATGTATTTCCTAAGTTTATAAGATCAAAAAGATATAGAGTAAGTTATTACTCTCAAAGAAAAATAACTAAAACTTTGATATTTTTTAATGGTCTAGGAAACAAAATAAATATTACTATTCATGAAAGACATCACGATTACTCTTAAATCTGCAACCTTGTTACAAATCCCATCCAGAAATATGATTCAAAGAATTTCTCATCTCTAGCTAACTATAACTTGAGCTACTACTTGAAATTGTCATTTACGAAGACAATAAAAATCTTTATGAAACGGGTGCCATCACTACGTGTCAATCATCAGAACTGTAGAATTATATATCATTAAGAAATTCAGAAAGAAATCTTAAAAAAACTGACGTCCAATGTTAGAAATTGTCTCTGATTCTGTATCATGAATCATTTCAGGTTTATATATACTGTACTATACTTCATTGGAATAAATGTCAAGAATAATTATGAGACATCCAAATCCTGGAAATCGAACTGCAGAAAAACTACACTTCGCCGAATGGAATTTTTGATTGGAAAGTGCTTGAAATATTTAACATTCTTTATTTTTTTCATGAATATATTAATTGAAGTGGTTTTTGTGATAGTGAATAAAGATAAAAGAAAATCTGACGTACGATACGGTGGTGTTTATAAAAGACGCCTAGAAATGATCCGTATATCAAAAAGTTTAGATAAATCTTTTAAAATTTTCTCTAAAATCTACTTAAGAAAAGAAGAATATTTATTCAAAGTCTTTACAACAGTTGCTCTAACATCCATTTTGTTTTGGATCGTCCCACTTATTTATTATGGCTACAGTAGAGTGAAAGGTAAAAACATTTTGATATACTTTAATTGGCCATTGGAGATCTCTTTCGTGTTTGGAATATTTGAAAGTCCTTTCTACCTTATAGTAGAAATTACCCTATAAATGCTTGTCACCTATTACATTTTTACCTGCAGAATGATTCAAATTCAGTTTAATAATATAATTAATCAACTTGGCAAATCAACTTCAAATGCATCTTTTCAAAAACAAGTATGTATATATGAAAAAGTTTCGAAAATAATGAAAAGATTCGATGAAAATTTATCATTTCCTGCATTGCTTTAAATATCTCTTATGATGATTAACTTATTTCGTTCCGGATATTCACTGGCTTTCTATACTAAAAGCCCCATGATATATTTTCTGTTCTTGAGTTTTACTGCATTTCGTAGTTTGTTTTTTATGTTAGCAATAATGGTATCAGCCGCCTTAACAAATGAAGCAGCCTCTAAAATATTAAACATGTTCGAAAAATAATATTGAAACACTATAGCGACAACATTTGTGCATCTGTATTAAAAACGGAATTCGCCAACAACCATCTAACGTTGTGGAACATATATATTCTCGACAGATCGATTATAATCACGAGTCTTGGAACTGTTCTGACTTATGGAATTTTAATTGGTACGTTAGGGAAATAGAGAGAAATAAACCTTTGAAATCGAAAAATATTGACCTATTGATATTTTAAAACAGTTTTCTTCCTGAGAAAAGTTAAATAATATAATATGATACTTTAGGTGAAGTTTTAAATAGATCTTCTGATATTAAGTCAGTTTGTTTAATGAAGCTTGCCTAAATTACCCAAAATGAAATTTGGAAAGTGTTTTAACAAATTATTCGATGGAAACAACATGCAGATGTATTATTTTTTCTTTATTTCCGTTACAGTAGGAATTCATTTTGCCAAAATGGATAATGCAGAATCTCAAAGTGCACCTTGGCTATAAATACTCAATTTCAGATATTATATGCAAGATATATTTCCATTGATTTTAAATTCAATCGAAGAATTTTGATATTATTGTTGCTTGTGACAGGTTGTTCAAAATAAATTAAAAGTTTCAACCTCTAAACCTTTAACCTTTTGCAACTAGTTCACTTAAAATTTCACAATGAGT
>BGPR01000131.1:2284-71355 GCA_013235015.1 Araneus ventricosus
TTAATTCTAGAGATGGCCACTCTTATAATCTGTAGAATGATGTAAGTTTAATATTTAAAAATAGGCTGTAGGGTAGAATTTGGAATCATTAATGAACAAGGATTTTAAGAGTCTGTTTGAAAAAGGTCACTAATACTGATGACAATTTTAAAGATTGTTATGGATGTCAAGATTTAAAATTTCTTGTATGTATGTCAATAATATATGTATTTATGTGAAAAAAAAAATCTCAATAAATTAATTAGGTTTAAAATTTGGCTTTGTTTTCCTTGTCAATAGGCACCAAGAATGTATTATGTCAGGGTTATATTGGTGGTCTGCTTCAAGATTTAACATAACGCTTTAAGCTAATCATTTTCTAATTTATATTTTGCAAATATGAATGTTATTAAAGGATATTTGAGATAGGATAGAAGTTAAGTTTGAAAAATGTCATGCCTGTTGCTAAATCTCATTATGGTGATGATGGAACAGTAGTTGAGAATTTACTTGATATTAATTAATTGGATGTTAGGTTATGAGATTTTAAGATTACTGATTTGTATGATGTTCATATTGAGATTAAATAGTGTAAATTTGAACTACACTACAACAGGTGTAGTGTAACATTCTAAATTACTGAAAACATCTAGTTTTTTTTTAAATGAGTAAATGTAATAGAGATTCTTAAAATCCTTAATCTAATGATTTGTTTATAATACTTGGAATGCTTTTGAGTCAAAAACAAAGGATCTTTGAAATTTTTTAATTTGGTTATGCTTATGTAGTTTGCGAATTATGGAATTACCTTTTGAGTTGTGGTTGAGTATATGATCTTGGATAGAGTAGATGTAAACAAACAATCTATTGATTCTTCTAAAACAGTAAACAAAAATCAAGATCAAAATTAAAGTAAAAACTTCACAATACTTCATACTAATTTTGCTAGCAAAGTAGATGTCTAGGAGTTTTATCAGCTACGACTAAAACCTTAATTGGCTGCTCAAGCATATGAACAATTATAATTGTTATACCTGAAATAAAAGTTTAAACAGCTCTTTGAAACTAATGGTTTTGATAATGATCATATATAATTTAATGGTTAAAAAAAAAAAAAACCAAAAACTTTAAGAATGATATGAAGGTCTTTGATATCAGTGAGTTTTTGTCTTCAGCAGTTACAGCTATATTAAATCAAATAATTATCAAAATATCTTTATAAATATTTTTGTTATTCATATCAAAAATTGAGATTGAATTCACAGGAAAACGATGCAGATAGAAAGATATAATAGAAGCATAAATAAATGAATAATATATTTGAAATGAAATGGCGCTATTACATTTAAAAAAGAAAAGACTGACTTTATTCACAATCAAAAGGAACAAATACATAGAAAAATTATGAAATACAGTAAAAGCTTAACTAATCGGCATACTCGGGAAATGCCGATTTCCGGATGCCTGAAAAGTCCGAATAGTTGAGTGTGATGGGAAAAATCGGGAGGGGGGTAGATTGTAGCCTTTTTTTTTTAAATTTGTTCGACCTAATAATTTGTTTTTGTCATTTTGAAATGTGAATTAAATATAATTTTAACACTGTATTTACAAAACATATTATGAAGATTTTAATTTAACATTTTGATGATGGGGAAAAAAGTATGATCTGTAGCCGAATTTTTACCGTAAATGTATAGGTTGTAAAAACATAAAAATAGCCAACGAAACTGAAAAATATTCTACTCAGCAAGCATAATAAAACTCTTTTAAGTGATCATAAACAAATCCCCGATTGAATATCAAAGCTAATTAATTATCTTTCGAAAAATCGCAAGGGTTATTGCGCAATATGTGCGCCTCCAATTCTCCCGCACATGATATTACGTAATTGGAATCAACATCTGTCCATATTCGGAGAGTAAATAAGTAAAGAAAAAGAAAGAGATTTACCAATCTGGAGTACCCGCCCCCATGAACTTTTTTTTTCCCCCACAGCTTCTGTCCCTTTACCTTTTCTTTTTTTGTTGCTTGGCTCTGTTTAGATCTCATTTTTGTGGCAAAGGTGACGCGACCTTTTATTTTTTTTTTCTCACTTCTTGCTTTTGAACCCCCCCCCCATAGTAAATTCTGTACTACAGTACTGTATATTGCTTTTTTTTCCATTCTACGCCCCCTCCCCCCGTGCGTAGTGGACGTTGCATTCCGGAAATAAATTGTCCGCGTGAATGGAACTTCACCGGCGAGCGCATGCATGTTAAATTTTGGAACGCTAAAGTAAAATTTTTAAAAAAACTCATTTTCTAATTTTTCCGGTCAGTTGAGCTTTCCGGATACTTGAATGTTGGATAATCGAGAATTTAGTGTAGTAAATCACTGAAAAACTTAAATTTGAAAACAAAATGAAAACGGTAATGAATAAAACACCATAGAATATTACATAAAATTAATATCTAAAATTGGCTATAATTAAATGGCAAAAATAAAGCAGAGGATTATTTTTAAACAGCATTTTTACCTAGTTCAGGATCATCATAATATTGGCTATTTTCCAAATATGAGATAGCTTCAAAAACATCATCTGTAAAGAATGTAAAATACTTAATAACTATGTAAATATATATATGTATGTTAAGTAAATATATTTAAGCACTTGAAAGAGAACAAACAGAAAGTAAAAACTATGAAAATACACTTTGACGGTTCATATCATTTACTTTAAGCAAACTACTTAATTTTTTTCAGGCTCAGTTAGTAAAATCAAAATGAACAAATGAAGATCTTTCTCTAATAAATAATGATATTAATATTAGTTTATTGCAATAATATATTTATCTCAAACAATCTGACTGAATATTTATACAAAATTTTGCTTCAAAAGGTAAGTGATTTCATAAGCCTAACTTTTAATTAAAAGTTCTCCAAATTTGAATAGTAGATTGAATAATAGAACCTATTCAAATATATAATTTAAAATTCAACTTTCATTGCCTTCATTTATTAGAACTTTCAGCAAGTTTAATTTCAATATTTATAATTTTAAATAAATTTGTTTTACAAAACCAAAAAATTTTGGAGAAATAAAGAAAAGCTTATGAAATGTAATAAGAAAAATTGCAATAATTAATGAAACATAATTAACTAATGTAGGATTTAAAAAATTTTATATTTTTAAAGATATTATTTTAATTTAAGAAATAAGGGAGAGTAGGCATCAGCCAAAAAAGATTTTTAAAAAGAATAAACTACCTGAATAAACTTCATTTTCATTAACAGAACTTCATTTTAAAAATATTATTACTTAAGACACATAACTAAAGTAATCACTTAATTACTTACTTTATTAAAATAATACAACAAAATATTAAAAATGTTTACAACAGACTTGCTAACAAGCTTTCTACTTTTTTGAGCAAGTTGAAAAAACTGAGAAAATATAGCAGAATCATTATATTTTTTGAAAATAAACCAAGTAAACTTGTTTCCATATGGAAGAATAAATATTAATAAGAAGGAAACTTCATTATAAGGCTCTAAGGTTAAATATATGTACAGGAGAAGAGGTGGACTAATTTTTAAATAGTCAAATTAAAACAAAAGAAATTTTCTGATTAAAAAAACCCGATATAATTGATAATTACAGAGTTGTTTCAATTTCATAAGCAGCTATTAACACTAAAATTAATTAGTAAGAAATATCAAATAATCTTTAATAACTATACAATTATTTAAGTTTTGATTAAATTAATTCAGTGGGAACAAAAGATAAGTCAAGAAAACAAAATTATTTCATTCAGAACCTACCTAAATCTCTTTTGGTAATATCAGCAATTTCAAGAGCATTGCATCCTCTCCAAAGCTGTATGGTAGGAAGTTTAGATTTCGGTTTAAACTGTATAATATTTTTATGTTTCTATAAACAAGAGAAAGACATTTATTATTTTTTTACAGAATATAACATATTTCTCGTAATCTATGTCTAATAACAAAAATAAGTAACATATAAAAGAGTTGCTAAACAGAAAAAAATATGTTCTAGATTTCAAAAATGTTATTTAACAGTGCTCCTAGTTTAAATTTTACTACTAATAATCTCACTTTTAAATAATTTAAATATTTTGTTAATAAAAAAAACAACCATGTATTTTTAAAAAGTTCAGAATAAAATGAACACAGTCTGTAACAAATATTGATAAAACAATATAATACTCGATAGTATTGATTTATAAATAAAACAGCCTTAATATATATTAAAATTTATTCCTGTACATGGAACCTTTAACTTTCAAACTGTAAATATGTATTTATCCAATCTCAGCTAAATAAGTTAGTAAATTTTAAATATTAATTAGCACTTAACAAATAATACTATTCATTTTTTTTTTTTTTTTGCCAAACATATACAAAAGAAAAAATATTATAACAAGTTCTTTGCATTTCATCATGTTTTCATCAATTTTAAAAAGAGTTAATTTAACCAACAGAAAAATCCAGCTACATTAAGATAAAAAAAACACAAGAGATATTTTCTGCAGATAGAATAGATTATATAATAATCAAAAATTATTATTAACGAAATTTTACTTTTTCTTCCCTTGTTTTCCGTGCCTTCCAGTAGATATTTGAAGTATGAAAAGTCCTAATATTTTGAATGCTAGTTTTATGATGATAATGCGACTTTGATGATACGATTTGATGAAAGCATTTTTGTGGTAACAAACGTGAAGTGGCCAAATGTAAGTTAGGAGTATGTTTTACTAAGAAATATATTTGCAGCCAATTCCTCATTGTCCTCAGTTCATACTTTACAAACCTAAAAAAAAAAAAAATCTAAGTAATAAAATAAGAAATATATTGCATTAATAAATATGCTTTCTTCAAGCGAATTTATATTATTGAAATGAACACAAAAGACTTAAATACACTGTCATTGAGTTTTAAAAAGGAACAGAATTAATCTGATTGAAGAATAACATATTTCTTACATGATTAATATTGATATTTTCAAAACTCTTTCACCAAAATCTATAATGAATTATTTACACATTCTTGCAAAAGTTTCTTTCTTTCTAATTATCCATGCTACAACAATTTCATGTATCTAGATTTTCATAAAATACAATGGATATGCTTGTATATACAGAATATATTATTTTCAAATAATCAGACAGAAAAAAAAATCAGTAATGAGATCTTTTTAGGCAAATATATCAAAGACCACATCCTAAAGATGGTATACAATCTAAGTAACTGTATAAGGTGACATTTTATGAGAGCTAAGAAATAAGCATCAAATCCTATCAGCTTCCCTTTTGCAAAATAAAAGAAATATTTTCTACAAAGGAATTGATATTTTAGTTACATTTGTCTTTTCTTCATAAAATACTGATTATAGCATATTATCAAGAAAGATTAATGCAAATATTCAAATTAGTAAAGTCCTACTTGTGACGTCCAAACTCACTATTCAGAGAGACGAAATTTCTTTATTTCTTTTTAAATTTATTTCTGATTTCAGAGGTACTGACTAAAATATCATTCTTCCGACCTTAAATGAAGCCAATTATCAACCATTTATACGATGTTTAACTCATTCTCACATCCATAACAAGAGATATTAAAATATTAAGTGTTTGATTTCAAAGAATAACTCTATAGTTTCCATTTTTGAACAAATGCATTGTTAAATAATATTAGAGCAATACAACCCTAGACTGTTTGAATATACTTGGCAAAGAGCCTTTTTCTCAGGAGGATGGATAATTTTTTTAATATACAAACAAACACAAGTGGAGTGATAAACACTTTTGCACTAAATGTATTATCACTCAAGAATCTTCCTATCCTGCATCATTTGGTTAAAGTTGGTGTGCTTTGTACAGTTTGCAGGTATGAGGTACTTCTGTAAACTGAAATTACATCTGTCTATTTAATGTTGAAGCAATACATTGTTCACTTAAGAATCTTCCTATCCTGCATCATCAATATTGAGTTACAGTTTATGTGTTTTGTACAGTTTGCAGGCATAAGGTACTTCAGCAAACTGAAATTACATCTGCCTCTGAAAAAGATATGAGTGTAAGACAAATCTACAGTAATAAAATTTCCCTAAAAGGTAATCAATTCATAAGTAAAGAAAAAAATAATTTTTTAATCAAGCACCAACAATTTTTCAATTTTGTAATAATTTCCTCAGTAAGATTAAAACACCTTATTTAAAGCCAGTGACAACTTAAGTTGACAGTACAGAGAAGGCTATGCAGTGTACTTGTGCCCAGTTAAACAATCCAAAAACGATTCTCATGTATTTAAAAATAATTGAGATATTTGAGCAAAGTTTAATTTCAAATACCAGTAGCTAATTTTTTGTTGCTTCTGTAAACTCAGTACTTAAAATGAAAATAGTTTAATTTCATCAATTCTTTCTGGAATCCTAAGACAAATGTAACAAATATTGCATCATTCACCTGAATTCAATTCCTTGTGCTTTTCTATGTACTGTCAAAAAAGCATTACAAACTGTATATAACCAAAATAAGTGCACAGAAAACTTATTTCAGTAGTTCAAAACTCCAACAGAATGAATTCAGATGAAATTTTAGTATTTTATTCCAGACAGAAACAAGGGCGTAGTAGAGCTGGGATGCTATTCCAGCGCTGTTTTTTTTCTACATGATCCATAAACAAGAAAAAAACACTCAGGTTAGAACTTTCCAGCATTGTTTAGGTAGCGAATACAACCCTGATAGAAATCATAATACTATACACATAGTTTCAAGATTTAATATTTTATTACTAAAAGGTGAATAACAATAATTGATCAAGCAGTAAACATTTCCCCTTGTGAATATGATTTAATAGTCATGAAATTTAATGATATGAAAACCTGTATTAATTGAAAAAAATTGTGAAAAATATATTGCCTTTGAAGTCAGGAAAATGATGATTCTAATTTATTTATTGGATTTTGTGAAAACTCTTCTTCTCTAAGAGGGAAAAAATAAATAAATGAGCATTAGAATAATATAATGTTCTGTTAATGCTCTGTAAAAAAAAAAAACTGCTCTAAAAATCCTTTTTTATTACCACGTTTTTATTAACTCGCTTTCTTGTCTGTCTGTCTGTCTGTCTATCTGTTCGGTACAAATCTTGCGATCGATTTTAAACTAACTTCCTGATGAGCTGGAGACTTCAAACTTTAAACATAGTTCAGAACTAGATGACAATGCATTATTAATTCGCTTTCTTGTCTGTCTGTCCGTTTGTCTGTCATTTCATGTTTTGCATGACGCATCTGCAGTACGTTTTTCATTATATCTCGAAAACTATTAACATTACAGACTTGGTTCTTGGGTATATGGATGACCCATGGGATCATCGAAGCACCCCCATATTTTAGCCATATCTTTGCGCATGCGCAGTACGTTTTTCATTATATCTCGAAAACTATTAACATTTCAGACTTGGTTCTTGGGTATATGGATGGACCATAGGATCTTCGAAGCACCCCCATATTTTAGCCATATCTTTGCGCATGCGCAGTACGTTTTCATTATATCTCAAAGGTCTCTGCGTCACATAACTTACTTTTTCAGGAAAATAACAATTTTTTATTTATGATCAGGTGAAGAGAAACTGAAATAAACCTGAAATTTGTCACATGTCTCCGTCATAATCTCATCAAGATGTTTAAAATCGATTGCAAAATTTCACACACAGAAGACTAAAAAGCAGAAAATAATTATTTAAAAAAATAAAAATTTTAATAGACCACGTTTTTAAAACGGACCAAAAAGTATAAAATAATTTCTTCTAGCCCCATACAGATTTATAACCCCATACATATTTAAAACGAAAAACGTGGGGCGCATGCAATATTCAATAACAAGGAGTGTAGGGAGTAGCTGCCGTTGAGAAAACTCACACAACAGTTCATATCATTTCCATTGCAATAAAATTGTTAATAAACTATTTATACATCAATTATCTATTACATGCGCCCCACGTTTTTTCGTTTTGAATCTGTATGGGGTTATAAATCTGTATGGGCCTAGAAGAAATTATTTTATACTTTTTGGTCCGTTTTAAAAACGTGGTCTATTAAAATTTTTATTTTTTTAAATAATTATTTATACAATAAATATCTGGAAAATATTAAAAGATGTCCCCTAAATGTACGAACTGCCATTTAAAAAGTTAGAATATATCATATCTAACTGCTATTACAATAAGGAAAAAGTCTTTTTTTCCCCTATTTTTCAATAAACATTCCACATACTACAAAATTGTAAATTTACGCATGCAAGAAATGTCAATTTAACTCAACATCAAATGCAATTTAAAATTTTCCAGACCTGCGAAATTTTTATTTCATTTGTGCATTAGGTTTGAGTAATGATTTTAAATCTCTATTGATTAGTCATTCCTCAGAATTCAAAGCACTGTGTGAGTAGGGATTGGGAATTTTAATCTGGCTAGAATATTTTCTCAAAATTAATAGATGTTATTTGTTGAAAAATTGCTCATATCATACATTCGAAATCGAAAACTTCGCAAACCGCAATGCTGCAAATATGTAAACAATCCACGCGGTTATGTAACGAAACAGTTAAAATAGTGAATAACTTATGAATTAGCTCACAGCTATTTTCATAAAAAAAGCTATAAATTCAAACCCTTTAGATAGTACTGACGTATCAGCAAGTGTTCTTTTATTTATTAACTTTGACTCACATGTTTTATGGCTCTTGAAAAAAAAGGAGGGGGGGGGGAATATTTAATTAAGAACTTCTAACGATGAATCTTGATCTCCTTGACTGTAACTGAGGTGAAATTTTCCGCCTGCTGTGAAAATAGTTTCGCTATCAGGAAATATTTGATTTCAAGCTAACAACTGACCTTGCCGTTTAAAAATATTCGTTGTCAAATGTCAATAAAAGTTTAAGTTTAATCAACTCTTTTTCCTTGGCCTTATAGTGATAAAGTAAGGTTTCTGTTTTATTTACTTTCATTAATGTTGTGGCAAAAATCGTACTAGAGTCATCTAAAGAATAATAAAAATATATAGTAGTTTCCTTGTTCTAATTAGTTTATGACATAGCGAAATTCATCTCATTATATTTTTTCTTACAGTTATTGCATTTCTTTCAATATGTATTATTTTTATATTGCTATGTTTTTTATTTTGATATATTATTCTTAACACAAATCAACTTTTGCATTATGCCAGTCTTATTTATTTTTATTTCATTTTACTAACACTAATCAAGCAATTCGTATTCCTTTTCAGTATTTTTCCCCCTTTTTTGTAACTCGCGGCTAGTTCATGTTAGAAAACAAAATTTAGTTTTTGTTTGTATTCGGTTTGCAGATGATTTGAAAATGCGAGTGTTCATTTAATAAGCCTTAAGATAAATTTACAATCTTGTGTAGAAGTCTCGTCCGTCTGAAACAGTAAGTCCCCAGAATCTATTAGCCTTATTTAAAATACCTTTAGTAAATTTTCTAATTTCATAGTTCTTCTATGAGTAAACTCCCTCTATTATTTGGTAGTGGCATATAACATTCTTCATACTTTTTTTAGTTTTCATGTGGAAAAAATAAGTATTTTATTTCACTAGATATGTTATAATAAAAGTGATAAATGTATCATTAAATTGAATTCAGAAATAGAAAGCATTAATAAGTGATTGTTGTGTGCATCTTTCAATTAAAATTAAAAAAAAAAGTTCTTTAATGAAAATGATGCATAGTGTTCTTATAATAAACAACAATGAAGAGGATATTGTGAATACATTTTGCTTTTGAAGGGCTATAAAATTCCTCTTTCGTAATTCTTTTTCAATTCCTAGTATTAGTTCACACTCTCCCTATTAATATCTTGTTCAAATTTTGCAATTGATTTTAAACTAACTTCCCAATGAGCTGGAGACTTTATACTTTAAACATAGCTCAGAACAAGATGAAAATGCAATATTAATTTGCTTTCTTGTGTGTCTGTTTGTCTGTCATTTCATATTTTGCATGAAGCATGCGCAGTAAGTTTTTCATTACATCTTGAAAATTATTAACATTACAGACTTGGTTCTTGGGTATATGGATGGCCCATGGGATTATCGAAGCACCTCCATATTTCAGTGATATCTTTGCGCATGTGCAGTACATTTTTCATTATATCTCGAATCACCTAAGTAGGAATTGACTTAAAAAAATTTTTTTTTATACTTGTTACTAATTAAGATAGATTTATTCTTCGATACATTTAGCATTTAAGATTAAAATATCAATTAAAACTTTGATTGGTCTTGCAGATCTAGTAATTTTTCCTTCTCTCTGCTTTCTTCATTTTACACCAGTTTTTGACATTTTCTTTTAACACCTAAACTCTTATTAGAAATATTGTTTCCATACTTAACATTTGTTGATAAGCTAATGCATAGGTATACCTTTTCAAACAGATTTTACTGTGAAACAAAATGAATGATAAAGAGTGGAAAAAATTCTATGAAGAAAATCCACCACCAAAAGGTCTACTTGAGATCAAAACGCTGATTTCAAACTTTTGTAATTATCATGTATCAATGGAAAACAATATTGTTTTAATCACAGTAAGTATTAGCTTTTATTATAAATTTTATATAGAATTTAAAACTTTTATAATAGAGGAATATTCCCTCCCTTTTATTAGTTTACATGAATGTTTTAAATGCAGAGTTCTGCTTTTTAAATGGATTTGTTTTAGTTCATAAAATGGAAATTTAAACTAAAAGCTGTAACATTTTTAATCAGTTATTCAGATGAATGAAATATGAAAAATGAGCTTTATTTTTTCCATATGATAAAAAATCCTTAACTTCCTTTGAGTGGCTGTTATTTTTTATTTTGATTAAATAACTTTCAGCAGGGAACTTTTACTGTGGTTAAACTGCATTTTGGACTAAACAACTGGAATATTATAATCTGAAGAGTTTTTATGGATTTGGGGATTTTTGAGACAAATTTCATTGACTAAGTTTGGGAAGTGAGTTTAAGAATGATACTGAGATAAATTTGAATAATTTAGTCAAATATCAGCATGTATATATTTTATGTAATTGTTTTATTTTTAATTTATATGAGTTTTTAGAAAAATCAATAATTTACCTTTAAATGTTTGTTTATTTTCATTTTAGTCTGGAGGAACAAGTGTGCCATTGGAGCACAGTACTGTGAGATTTGTTGATAATTTTAGTGCTGGAACAAGAGGTGCTTCTTCTGCTGAGTATCCTTTTTAACATTACATTGGAGGTGAATTCTGCCCGCAAAGTTTACCCTCTATGATTTATTATTTTAAGTTAAATTATTTTAAATCAGTATTGTCACAAAAAATTAATTATTGATATTGTATATAATTTTATTTTATTAATATTGACTTTTTTAAATATCTTCTAACTAAATGTTTTAATTTTGTTGAAAATATTTATTTACTATGTGTATAGTAGCATGAAGTTTTACTTACATATTTGCAGTTATGGAGATTTGCCGATGCCCATACCATGCTGAAAGTTATTGAAATTTAAACTATTTCACAGTTACTGCATTATGTCCATTGAATGAAAATATTTCAATGTGTGGCTCATGAAAAATAATGATTCATCCTGTTTCTAGTTGTAACTAATATTCCAGTGTAACATCAGTCAAAACTGAGCTATCAATACTTATCTTATTTTCCTTGCATTGAACTAATTTAGATATTTTTTAAGAGCTGGCTATGCTGTGATATATATGCACAGAGAAAAGGCATTAGAGCCCTTTTTTCGACATATTGCACCTTCTGAATTATTTGATTCAAGCGTACCATGCAAAAATAATGATGGAACAAGCAGTATTAAAGGTATTCTAGCTTTAATTTGACCAGTTTTAAAATAATCTTAAAATTATTTATGATTCTTACTCATTAATAATAGCTATTAGCTCATTTTCATCATTTTAATCCCAAAAGAATTTCTTGGCATAGTTGTAAACTAAAGGTTACTTGAAAATTTGTACTCAAAGCATTTGATTTTATAAGTAGAATTTTTTACCTTTCTTACCTACTCTTTCTCCCTTCTTTTATCACCTGGTATTTACTAATATCATAGTTGTAAAATCATAATTGATTTTTACAGCTCAATATGATAATAAGCTTTGCAGAATTAAACATTGTGTCTTAAATTTTGCACAAGCTGATTTGAATTATAAATCATTATTTCCAGTTGAAGGAAGCGTCTGTGACAAACTAGTCCCATTACTGAATGAGTATAAAAAGATACAAGAAAAGAAAATGCTTTTGAAGCTACAGTTTACTACATTATCATCTTATCTACATATGCTATACATTGCTGCACAAGCAATGAGACCTTTGGGCAAAGATGTAATATTGTATCTGGCAGCTGCAGTATCTGATTTTTATATTCCTGAAAGAGACATGGTAAGAATTTCAAATTGGATATTAATTTCAGCCGATTATTAGATTGTGATAAATATTTACAAATTTATTTTTTACAAGCCTTTATTGACAGGCTGAACATAAAATTTCATCTGATGAACCTCTTAATTTGGCATTATGGGTGGTACCCAAGATGTTAACACCTCTTGTTCATCACTGGATTCCTGAAGCATTTATTGTTTCTTTTAAGGTATGCTAAAATATCTTTCTTGTTGTATAAAAAAATAATTTGTATATGAATAAAGTCTCTTGAATATATGTTTCGGTATTTTTCTGTTAGTTTGACAGTAATTGTCCCAAAGAGCAAATTTAGAATGAAACTTTTCTGTCAGCATGGAAGCTGACAAATTGTGCATAAGTACAGCAACCTTCTCCCATTATGAGTGAAAAGTTTCATGTTTTGTGCCTAAAGTTGCTGTACTTGGCCAAGTTTTTGTTGCTGTCGAGATACGAGAAAAATACCTTTTTTTTTTCCTTTGTCTTATTCCATTTTCCCCTTAGTTTTATGTATTTCATCACATCAAAAATATCGACTCTTAGTATAATTGAAATAGAATGCACATTTAGATTTTACTGAGTGACTTCTTAGGAGTGAAAGCTAAGTAACTATGCAAAATTTATTTATAACCCACACTGACCCAAAGGGTGTGAGGCTGAAAAAAAATCAACAAGGAGCTGAAAATTTTGATATTTTTACAAATTTAATTCAAAAGACATATCAAGATAAAAATAATTAACAACAAATGTCCTAAATAAAAGATAGATTGGGGACTGGAGGAGCACTAATCCCTAATCTTGTACCTATGCCACAATGAATAAGCAACAACCAAAATTATATATATGCAATGCAAAAATATGGGTACCCAGAATTTGAAACCAAATTCAACTTGACAAAAAAGAATGACTAAAAGAAATTATGAAATTGCAAAAGAACTTAAAAATTCTATTACAATATTCTGATATTTTTTGTTTGTCCTTAATTTTATTGCATTTTCCAGTGCTAAGTATTAAAATCTAAGGCGATTTGACAGTTGCCCCCCTCCCCTTACTTTTTACGAAAAAAAAATTACATCTTTATTTTAGCTGCCTAAAACTAAGAATTATATATAAAAAAGCAACAATAGTGTCCAGGAAAGCTAGCTTATGTTGCCTACCCCATATACTTAAAGGTACTTTCAGGTGTCTATAAATATTTTACCACCCAATTGCCACCACTGCATTTTGATATCTTTATAAAATTGACCAACAGGCTTTTATCAGAACCACTTTTATTATAGATATTTAGTGATTTTGTAAAAAGTATTTTTAATTAACAGTTTAAAAGGAAAGCATGTTTTTTTCTGCTCTAGAATCAATAAAATAAGTGAAACTGAAATGCAGTATTGGAAAAATTATACATTTTAAGTCTGATTTGCAGTTAGTGATTCTCATTATGAATTCAATTTATTTCTGAAAAACTGTTGCTTTTATCTTCAGTTTTTTCTTTACTAAGCTGTGATGACATAGATAATTTTTCAGTTCAGATTACCAAGAATGAAATGAAAATACAAAGAAAGTATTTTGTTATGGAAAACTTTGTTGGTTAAATTCTTTAATATCTTGTTACTTAAATTTTTTCTTTGTAATAACTGTCATTTTCCCCCCACAAAATACATTGAAGTGACATTGTCTTTATTTACACTGAATTTTATAAAGTTTTTCACTTTTATAACCTAGCAGATGAGTTGATGTGTTAATAAGCCTCTCCAAATTATCATTATTATTATTATTGCATGACTAAAGTGTATAGATACTATTTTAAATCCATAATTTTTCAACCCTTGATACTGTAAGAAAATTGCATCAGTTTTAATTTTATTCTTTTACATCTGATCTAAACAAAATATACTGGTTGCAAATGTATTAATTTTCCTAGTTATAAATAAAAAAAAAGTTTTCATATAATCTTAACTACAAAAGAATAGTTTGTTACAGAATAAAGAAAATATTTGTTGCTGCAAAATGTATTATTTTTTCCTTCTCCTTGTTCAGCCACCTAAGGAAAAATTGATAAAATCTTTTTCAAAGAAGATAATAACCTTGATTTTTCAGATTTCATTGTCTTTTTCTGTGTTTTCAAGATTTTGACTCTTACAGAGATTTTTGTGAAAGTTTCCTCTTGTTCTCTTCATTCTTTCTAAACAATAGAGTAACTGCTGTGAATGAAAGAAGCAATTTAAAGATATTTCACCATCTTTTGCAATTTGTTTTAGTATTTTTTAGATCTAAAATTTTCATTCAGAAGGAAGATGGCATTCATACACTTTTACCTTTCATTTCATTTTTTTATAATACAAAATTTTAATTAAGTTGAATTCAAAAGAAATAATAATTTTGATTAAAGCTTTTTTTTTTCTTTGCTTCTTCAAAAAAATTACTTTTTAATATTTGAAATCGCTTTATTTTAAATTAATTGAACCAATTTCTCTGCAATTTATTATAAAAAATTGAGCACAAATAAAGATATCTTTAATTATGTTGATAAATTTATATGTTTACTGTATTTGAAATAGCCTTCACAGCATAGTTAAATTTATAATCATATTTTATCAGCAATGAGACATTGCTTGTGTTAAAGAATGAAATGTAATAAAAATATTTTTAAAAATTGATCTTGGTTAATATTGTATTTTCTGAAACTAGTAACTTGTTTATTTCTGCGTAATTTTTATATGACTGAATTTTTATATCATATGCTTATGAATATTTCCCTTGAGTATTGGATTTGAATTCAAATTAGTGTCTTCAAATTAATGCATTTATTATAAATTCATGAAATTTTTTTATTTCTGCAGTTGATTTAAATTTGATATATATTTAAATATTTTTAGTTGGAGACAGATCCATCTCTTTTGTTAAAGAAGGCAAGAGGGGCATTAGAAAAATATGGTCATAATGTAAGTTCATTTTTCTTCTCCATTATTATTCATAACTATGTTCAATAACTTTTCATCCTTTTGTTTCATCTTTATTTAATCTGATGTTAGTTCTGTTATTTGATGATAATGATAAAACAATTTAAGTTTCCTTGAGGCTCCTGATTTACAAAACAAAATGCACATTTGTTGAGTCTGTATTATCTTAAAATATGTTTAAATCTGCAACATTGTCTTAAATGCATATTGCATGTTTAACCCTCCAAGGAAAGCTTCTCAAAAATATCTCTCTGCCTGGCAATGGGTCCCTTCAAGAAATATCACCCGTCACACAAAAGGTGTTTGAAAAAGAAATGCGAGCATTTTCACTCTTTTCATTGCTATCTGTGGGAGGTCTAATTATCCCCGCGGGGAGAGTTTTTCCTCGCATCTTATCACTAGTAGATCCCCCTTCTTTCCCTTTCCTTTCACTTGAGCTAATTGTAGTTTCTAACTAAATCCTCTGCTCCCAATATTGCATTTTGAATATCTATTACTTCTCAGAGAAAAAGTAAATATTTTTTTATAAGTGGTTTTAATTTTACAAAATACAACTTTCAAAATGTTTTCACAAATTAAATTATTAGTACGCATCTGCCATTTTGTCAATATTTAATAACAGAAACAACGTTTATTTTACGATTTAATTCTTTCAGGGCACATTAAAATTTGTTTATTACCTTTTGAAATTATTTGAAAAATGTGGTCTCTGTGACTCATAAACATAAAATATATTGAAAAAAAGAATATGAATTGAGGGGTGTTTTATCATGAAAACCACCACCCTTGTAGAACATGAAACTGCGTAGTTTTTCAAATGTTAATTTTACTGAAAAGTAGCAAATGGAATGATAATTATGAATTGCTATACTGTTTAAGAACAACTAAAATTGAATTTTTTTTTTAATTAAATGATTTTTTATATAATTACATACATATTTATTAGAATAATTGGAATATTCTTAGGATAATCTGTTATGTGCGAAAATATGATATGAAATCGTAGAAAACATAAATTGCATACTAATGCATTCCTGAAATCAATGGAAGATTTTATGAAACCCCATTTTATTTTCATTCATTTCGCATTTTAATGTTGATAAAAGTGAATCGAGAAAAAAATCAAGGAAGTGTGTTGTGTGCTCATTAAAAAATTAATGAAAATGGTAAACGTGTGTGGAGAGAATCAAGATTTGAATGTAAAAATTGTAATGTTGGACTTTGCGTTGTACTCTGCTTTGAAATTTACCATATGGATCCTAACTTATAGCATTTTTATTTTTAATCGCATACCTTTAACTGCAATATATTTCAAAAAAAGTTCCTAGGCAATTAATGTAATAACCCATTTTATCAATCATTAGTTCATGACCTTGATATACTTTCTTGATTTACTTTATTTCAATCTTCTGAATTTGTGAATAGTGCAAAAAATTTTTCATAGATACAATATTAAAAAAATGTTTGCATATTATTTAATAATGTTCAAATCTCAATTACATAAAAACGGAGCACCAAATTTTGAAAAAAAGAATTAACAGCTAAAATTACTATTGTAGAAATTTTGTTATTTTCAGTTAGACAAGTTTTGATGCATATCTTTAATATCAATCTTCCCAATTAAGCTCACATTTTAAAATTCAAGTCTCTCAAGGCCCCTCTTTCCACCCAGTCTTTTAAATTTGCTATTGGTTTAGCATTGTGATATACATGAAATAGATTTTGAGGTACATCCAGGTTTTTAAGGTACAAGGTGAGCACTTGTGTGACTGACACTGTTTGAATATGAAGTATTCTAAATTCAATGCAACTAAGAATTACTTCATAATTTTTTATTTATAATCAGGTAAGTACCAATATTTTTCAGGCATTCCTTAAAAATCTAATATTGTAGTCTATACTATAAGGTTCCAGTGTTATACACTTCTATTCTGCACGAGAACCGGTAATGAGATAAACTTTAGTTTCAGATCATTTTTAAAATTAAAAAAGATCCTAAATATATTATTCTGTCTAATGTGTAAGCTTATGAATGCAGTTTACACCATTCTTTGAGCAGCTGCTATTTCAGAATGCTATTATTGCTGAATAGAATTCAGAATATTAATGTATCTGGAGTTTATAGTTCTCATTTTTTAGTAAGAAAGTAATTAAATGTTTTAGTAATATATATCTAAAAGAATTTCCAACTTTTAGTGCAATACAGTTTTAAAAGCATTTACTTAAAGCAATTTGATATTTTTTACATTTTGTTACAACAACGGTAGAAGAGTATTAATAGGTAAACCTTTAACACAGTGGGGTTTTTGTACCCTCTAATTAGATGAGACCCCCTTCCCCCTCTTGTTTTGAGATTCAACTATATGTCCATAGAACACTTGAGATGTCAATGGATTGCCGTTGATTTTTGCATCATGTTATAACATCTATGAATGACTTAATTTTAGCTTATAAATTTAAAAATAACATAATTCGATATAATTAAAGTTTTTCAACTCGTTTAAACCCGATGTGTTCAAACTTCTAAGTCTATAATAAATCTGAAGTCCTTGTGGTGAAAAAATGTAAGACTGTTGATTTTACATTTCAAATATCTTAATTTGTCTAATCATAAATAATATTTATATTTTCCTTAGCTTGTTATAGCAAATGAACTCCATAAACGGAAACAAGAAGTGGTTTTTGTCACAAAAGATGAGGAGAAAAAAGTTTTTCTAAGCAACGAAGAATTAAAAAGTGGAAAAGAAATTGAAGAACAAATAGTAAAAGACTTGCTTTGTCTGTATTCTAAATTTAAAAATCAAACTGGAGATAAAAAATGAAACAAATTATATGTATTCTATATACTGATTTTTAGTGTTAGACTAACTAGGTGTCTGGTATATATATAAACAGTATTATATATTTTTGTTTTATTTTATTTGTTATTTTATACTATAGTTTTATGTTAAACAGTTGTGAAACATTGTGATAAAATCAGCCAGTATTTACATATTTTAATTTTTAAAAACTTTATATTTCAGGATTGAATTTGATATATAAAGTGAAAGAAAATTTAAATTGCTTAAAATTAGATTTTAAAATTTTTACACATTTAATGATTTTTTTGTATATAAAATATTTTAATTAAAATTATAAGTATATGAAAATTCAAAGTTGTTTAAAAAGCCCAAGTCCTGTAAATCTTATGTTGATGATTAGAATCCACTAATTCTGATCTGAATCTTTAAGGAATTATAAAGTAATAAAATATATTTGAAATGAAATTACTTGCATTTTCATTATATATACAGCAAGTTAAATTATGGCAAATCACGGTGTTTCCCTTAATATTACCAATTTGTTTCTTTACTCCACAATTTAACAAGATTTAATCAGATATGTGTAAAAAAATCCATTTGGTAATTTGATATAATTGCATCATTAGTTGATGCACTTAAATAATCTTGAAGAGCTGCAAGACAAATCTTGTCTTTCATTAGAGAACATCGGATTAAATTTGGCAGTTTTTAAATTTAGCAGTTTAAAAATCATTTAAAGCTTTTTAGTTTGGATTAATGAATTTCTCTAGGACAAATAAAGTACAATTCTTAATATATAGTTTATGCATTTATATTTATATATTTTGTATATAATTACAAGTGTCATCTTGTACTGTGAACTGAACTGCAGATAGCAGTTTATGTAAATAAGTTCAGCTTCATTTTGAAGACCAGCATTACTTTGGATATTCTTGAGTAATTCAACCAAGGCAGAAGGCTATGAAATTTCATAAGGACTTTTTTCGTAACTGAATATCTAGATTTATGCCCAAAAAATATCCCTCAGAAAGGAAGTTTTTGTGTGTATTTTGGAGGCTTTTTCTGATAAATAATATCAGTTGAGATTTCTTGAATAATGTGTTTAAAAATGTGGGGGAAAATGGTGAAATTTAAAAAATTTAGAAATAAGTTACAATTTTATTTTTAAAGCAATCAAAATGATTTATTAGATTATATTGGCATAATTTGCGAGAAAAGGAATTAGCTTTTAAAGGAATATGATGAGACTTTTGAGGATAATGCTGTATAATGAAATAAACTCAAATATGTATATATGTTATAGTCAATGTGGATAATCACTGGGGATTATTCATATTAAACAAATAAGCTGATTAAAGTGAATAATTTATGAGAATTTATCACATTAACCAGTTAAGAATAATTACCAATGAAATTCGCTTAATGTAATTATTTTCAGTTGAAATCCTTTTTTTTTTCTATTTGAGGTGTGTGTCACAGTTAGAGGTTAATTGCTTAAAGTTAAAACTTTTAACCCAATGTATTTGTTGGTTGTCTTTGCACTATCTCCTGTTTCAAATGTAGAATTTCAGTCACACTTGCGATGTCAGCGGCATCTGAAGTGGGCACCAGGCAGATTTTTGTAGCTTGAAAAAACATCCTACTGCTTCACTAGCAGTGGGAGCTGGAACATAGTAGCTTCACTTGCTCAGTAAATGTAAGGAATCTGCAATTTTTAATTACTCAAATGAAGCGGGGAAAATTGTGCTCGCAATGCCTGCTGCGTCTGGGATGTGCACTGGGAAAAATTTTTTTAATTTAAAAAAAAAACATCCTACGGCTTTGATAGTAGCGGAGCCGGAACATAGTAGCCTTGCTTGTTAATTGAATGTTATAATAATTTTGCTTAATTAATCGCATTTACCAGTGAAGTTTGGTCAATGAGATCGCATGTCCACATTCTTTGGTCACATTAACCAAAATTCATTAGTAATTATTCTTAACTGGTTAACGTGATTAATTCTCCTAAATTATTTTCTTTAACCAGCTTATTTGGTTATTACGAATAATCCCTGGTTATTATGCATAATTACCTCGATAATTATCCACATTGACCGCAACATGTATATGTAAAATAATGTATAGGCAGAAAAGATTCCAGAAACATCTTGGGAATTATAGATCTTTTTATACCAAAGACTAGGGATGAAAGAGAACAAGTTTATAGATTTAATAATATTTATTGAAAGTGCACATGACATATATGATCTAGAAAATACCAAATATGTTGTTCAAAACTCTTAATTCTGGGAAGAATTTAGAATGACAGGACAGATCAAAATGTTTCTTTATGACTGTCTGAAGAATACAAGCTTTTCTATTGAAAAAGATATCATTTATATCCCTTACTCTGAAAATGGAATGGATTAGATATTAATTTATGATTGGATCAGAGTTGCAAGTTCTACTATTGAAAGATATTGTTCACAATTTTGGTTTTGATAACAAGATTAATTCATGATGACGGAAATAATTAAAACATACTATGATGGTATCCGAATGCAAATATTACTATTGTAGGTATAAAGATATTGGTCACATTAACCAAACTATTGAACTATTGCCTTAAAAATATAATATATCGCATGCATATGAAAAATAAACTCCGTGAAGAATTTTCCAAACATTTCAGTAGTTTAATTTAAAACAAGGATTTTACTCCACCAGTAGTCATGACATCTTTCTACAACCAAAGTCGGAAACAAAAAAGGGGTGGTAAAATTTACAATAATTATTTGTTCAGGGACAGCAGATTTATGAGTTTCCAAACTGAGAATTTATTCATTTAAAACTTAAATTCAAAGAACCTTATTCTTTCTTCTTTTTTTTTTGACAGAAAGCATTAGGCTTATATGTTTGAGATTGAAATAAGGTTTCGACTGTTTCATTTAAATTAAAAATAATTTATCACAATATTTATGTTCACTTTATAATAGCAGACTAAAAAAGAAATCTTCTTTTAATTATAAAGCATTTTATATGATTTACTTCAATCTTCACATCCATTGAAAACCTATGATCATTTGAAACCAGTGAAGAAAAAAACCAACTTGGTTATTTACAGTGCAATATATGTTATGATTCTCTTGCATACTTAAATATTAAAGGACAAAAAATATTTTAATTTTGTTAATGTTTTGTTTCAGTACTGTATAATGATGCCATTAATTTGTATCTGTGATAACTGTGTTATTGTACAAAAAATATACATCCTTTTATGAACTTTTTTTATTGTTTTCATTACATATATTTTCAATTAAAATTCTCTCCATGTGTGCATTTTTTAAAATCTTCCTTTCTCTTCCTTTTTTTGTGAACCATTTTTATTAAACTATGCACAGAAAAACATGGAGATTTTAGTTATGTAAGATCACTTAACAGTATAGGAAGCTTATAGGTTTTTAGAACCAAAGAAATAGTTTTATGTATTAAAAAATACTATATTATAGTGAATACTTGTTGTTAAATTGTAGATGATTATGAAGCTCTATAGTTTCTACATAGGTTTTCTCAAATGTTAAAGAATAATGTTTGCTTTGTATTTTATTTTAGAATTAAAATTAATAACCAATGGTTGTCATTGAATTCTACATCTCGTTTTTTTTTTTTTTTTTGCAATTCATACAGAAGAATATTTCCATTTTTTAATATTTAATAATCCAAATTTGCTTCACCCATTAACAATTTGAATTATTTATAACTTGTAGTAACCCATCAGACAATTTTGTGACCATATGTATGAGAAGACCAGGTATTTTCACCAAACAAATTATAAGTCTACAATCCCTATTTAACTTGCAAGATAATAAACATATTAAAAACTTAGTTATAAATAATTTTGACTAGCTATGTTAACTGTCAAAAGACTCATTTCCATAATTTTATGGACTATGGTGGCAAGATCTCGGTTTTGAAACTAGAGAATTCCAGGTTTGAAAACCTGATTCCACCAATAGGGATTTCCAACTGTATATGTTGGCTTGGTGCATATTAAACCTGGCATCGAGAGTCAAACATCTTTCCGCTGGTGTGACACAGAAGTTTGGAGGGGGTGGGGCACCACTGTTCAATATTACAAAGGGTCTGTTCCAAAACAGGTTGTGTTGCTTCAAAACAGGACATAAAAATAACTTAAATGTCATAATTTATTATTTGTAAAAATCTTAGTTTGAAAACTGCTTATGTAATTAGCTACAAGCTTGAATTGCTGAATGTGCCTTTTTACCAGTAGCCCTAGTGAAGAATTATTTTTGAATATTATGCATGTTAAGCTACACTTGTATTAATACTTGAGATTAAGATGGGCATATATACATATCTATTCTTCTATATAAAGCACATATTCACTAATTTGTTTTTAAATGTTTATAGTTGTATTTTGAAATAATTATGGATGTGGTTTGTACGATATAAGAAAAGTATATTTTGTTTTCTCATGTGTTAAGAGTATGAACAAGTTTGCATAAGTTTTACTCAGTTAATTTATCATATATAAATGAAAAGGATTTGATGAGTTTTTAATCTTGTGAAATAAAGAACTAAAGGATGCATGCATGCATGTCTAAATGTTACATTTATAATTTTACTAAATGAACAATTTGATGGGCATGTACTTTTGTGCAATATATTATTAAATTTTGAATAAAAACATTTTTTGTCTGTTTTCCTCATTTCATTTTTCATCTAGGACTGAATAATATGCAGACATTTTAGTATTCGCTGAAAATATAAAGATTATTTTACATTTTTTGTAAAAATAAGTATACAATAAACTCTTCACTATTCGGCCTAGTTAAAAGAAATAATTCTCTAAAATAAAAAGAAATAAATTACTTTTACACTCTATCAGTTACCAAAAGGTTCACACAATTGATGAAATATATTAATTTATAACTGTAGTTGATTATTTGCTTTGTTAAGTGGAGGGACATAACATTTGCTTTAAAGAGGAAAAAGGAGAAGCGGTGCCTATCAGCCTATGGGTCTTTTCAAAAAACGAAAATGTTAATTATCACCTTTGTCTTAGCCAAGCTTTCATTAGTGTGACCATTTTTCACGAAAAAGTAAAGTTTAAAAGAATTGAAATAGTGGCTTCCACACATGCTTGTTTTATTTTTAAAGTGTTCATTCAGCCAACAAAGGCTATTTTTTCCGTAACCGGATATAAAAATTATCTTAAAAATGTATGCAATATTTTTTTTATTCTTGAACTTCCTTTTTCACAGGTTTTTTAAACATATTGCAATATACCAACTTTTTAAGATTCTGATTTAAACTAAGAACTAAAACATGAACAAAATCAGATTTGTTATAAAGTATTTCAATGGTGAAGGGGTAAGAAATGAGTATTTGAGAACTCAAAGGTTCATCTGTTTTTGTTATTCAGCCTGTCTTTCTAACATATCAGGCCGGATAGTTGGGTGTCTACAATACATAGTGTATGTTTAAAAACACTGATGCAGTTTCTCTAGTGATTACATCATATTTTCATAAGTGAAATCCCAAGGGAATTTCAAAACCAGCTACTAATTGAAAGAATATTTAAGTAGGACAAATGAAATTAAGATTTCATTATAGAATTGAAGTGACAAAAAATAAGTTCACTGTACAATTTTTCTTGCGAATTTTCCTGCATTTCAAGACAACCTCAAGGTTAATAATTATCCAATTACTGATGAACGTAGCAATAGCCCCCACATAGCAATGCCATTTTTTTAAAAATACTCTAAGATATTTGAGGTGATAAATTACATCTGAAAACATATTAAAATTTAATTTTTTTTTAAATTTTGAAAATTTTTAATTTTACAATATCTTATTTTTTTAAAGTTCTCATTTTCTCCATTGAGATTTCATGAAGTATCGCAAGTAAAAAAATTTCAAAATATAAAAAATGTCTGTAAATAACACTGCATATTATGTTATCTATATTTACACTATTGTGTAAAAGTAAAGCAAGTTTACATAATGTTTTCTAAAAAATCTACCAAATCGAATGCAGTGAAGCTACTAATCAAATTTACTTTTGCAAGGTCTGTAAAAATGCATACATCGGATTACAAAGAAAAAAGATCTAGTAATAAAAACAGATCAATACTAGTACTGAAACTGAATATTACGAACTAACAAATATGCAACAATGTATTGACCATCTACTATACACTGACGAGCCAAAACATTATGATCATCCCCACATTTTTCAATGAACTTGTCTGGATGATGTGGAGGGCATGTGGGGTTAAGTGAGAATGGTATTTGCTGCTGGAGAAGGTCAGTAATCATTCTTGCACTTTTGCGAGTGATGGGAAAGGCTGCTGATCGTAACGGCCCGAAGACTCGGAACAAGTATCACCGAAACAGCACGACTGGTAGGTCGTTCACAATCTGCCATTGTTAGTATTCGCGCAAAGTGGATAAATGACAGTGGCACCAGCAGTAGACGCCAAGGTAGTGGTCGTCCACATGTCATCAAAGAAAAAGGGCGTCGGAGACTGTCCCGCTTAGTAAAGCAAAATCGGTGCCAGACAGTGGCTGAGCTGACAACCCAATACAATGCAGGTCCAAGCGCAAGTGTTTCGGAACACACAGTTCAGCGGACACTGTTGGATATGGGACTGTGCAGCAGACATCCCACTCGTGTGCCTCTGTTGAACAAGTGTTATCGTCAACTACGCTTACAGTGGGCCCGGGAACATCGAGACTGGACCATGGATGAGTGGAAGAGAGTAGCATGGTCGGATGAATCCCGATTTCTCATTCATCACGTCGATGGTCATGTCAGGGTACGCCGTCTGCCAGGCGAACAGTTGCTCCCCTATTGTACAGCAGGTCATATACAGGCTGGTGGTGGCGGTATTATGCTTTAGGGGGCGTTCTCATGGGTGGCTCTGGGACCCATAGTTGTGGTAGAACGAACCATGAAAGCTGCGAACTATCTGAACATCAATGCGGATCAGTTGCACCATTACATGGCGTTTGTCTTCCCAAATGGAAATGGAATCTTCCAGCAGGACGACGCGCCATGTCACAAGGCTTGGATTGTGTTGTAGTGGTTCGAGGAGCATACTGATGAATTCCACTTAATGTAATAATGGCATCACAGCATAAAGCAATGCACAGATAGATGACATGTGCATTTAAGTTGTGTTAATTGATTCCATTGGTATTTTAAATCATCTTAATTGATTTGTGAGGGGAAAAAATGTTATTCCAGCTATGTGGTTGCCATAAAAAAATTTGGGTCTCAACACTAAACAGAGATTGCTGGAGGAAAAGGGACTCAAAATGAATTTCTTGTATTATTCATTTTTCCGTTCAACTTGCGATACAAGCTGAATGTACCAATTTAAGTTGTTAAGGTGACCGATACAACATTTGCTTTATGCTATTAACCTTTTTCTTACAGATGCTGTACCAGTAGAATTTTTACCTTTGCTTATGGGTTGGTGCAGCAGTTATACCAATAAGCAATTAGTATTCAACTCCCCTCTCCCAAGTCACTAATCTGTCTGTACTCTAATCACTCAACAGATAGGTTTACTCCATTGCCCTATTCAATCACTTCATGTATGATGAGTAGTTTAATTGTTAGTGAGAGAAAACACATATAGAAACTCCATTGGGCAATTGAAAGAAACCACAAACTTTACTTTCTAATTACTTCAAAAGAGGGGGAAAGCACCTTCCCTATTTCTTCAACAAAATCTTCTGTTGGAAAAAGTTTTCCTCTAGCCCATAATCTAAAGCTTAAACTCCTACAGCAGTCAGCAGATTGTGTCTTGTCTGTGTTTGATCTTGATTCTTTCTTTTTAAGTTTTATTTATATCCCTTTTAAAGTAAAGTGGGAATTAAATGAAATTTTGTTTAATTTTCTATTAAATATATGTAGGGACAGTATAATTATATTTATAATAAAATAAATATTTCACTACTAGCTGTTATGCCTGGCGTTGCTCGGGATTAAAATACTTTCATGCCTAATATTTTTGATGTAGAAAACTACTTTTGTATAAAAAATTACAATACCCAAAATTCTTTTATCATCTGCACTGTTTTTTTAATTAAAATGAGAATATCAGTTGAACCAGACGATTTTTAAAAACCGCCGATAGCTAATTTTCTCCATAAGTCATTAGTATTTATTGCATAGGTACTTCAAATTTTGTTTATAAATCTTACAGAATAAGAAAGATTTTAAAGGATGTTTTGGGACAATTACATAGTAAATTTTTCATTGAGAAAAAGCGTTAGAATAAATATGAATAAAAAAATAAAATTCGTCTTCATCTAAAATTCTTCTAGCAACAGTTCTTATGTATTCTTGTTCTTCACCAATAAAAAAAAAGTGTTAAAAATTGTAAATTTTATACGCAATTTAATTTTTTAAAAATAATTAAAATGAGGGCAACGAATTGAATGGAAATGAAAGTTGTGTCAAGAAAAGCTAATTTTTAAAACTTTTATTATGTGTAAAAATAGTTTTTGTGACATTATACATATTTTCGAAAAATATCACGGAAAATGCCAAAATCTTGCTTAATTTCCATTTAACTGAAATTTTAATAAGATTTGGGGCTTTTAAAAGTTGACGGTTGTCTCTCCTCTTATATAGCTAACGGAGTAGCTATAAATTTGCATTATTTCAAAATCGCCTGCACGTAATTAGCAATTAATTAAACTTTAAAAAATTAATAAAAATTGAAGGAAAAAGTCAGAGTTATAAAATTGGTATCATTGAAAAAATTTTGAACTTTCAGATAGTATAAAAATATTTTTTGTCGGACATTTTCCTTTGAAGTCACGGAGGAAAAATGGTTTCAGTTATTTTCTAATTAACTGACTGTTTAATTAACTTTTGGACTTCGAAAAGTTCATATATGTCTTCCCCTTGTCTTAAAAACAAGTGTGCAAAATTTGGTTGAAAACAGTCCATTGGTTTAGGAAGAGATGTGGAACATAGCCACAATGACTTTTATTTATATTAAGATTTATAAAATTTACAATTAAATTGATCATGTTTCTTTCCAATATACTAATATATTCTGGAAAACTATTACCTTTTGAGTCCAATCAAATTTTACAAGAAAGTTACCTATCAAGATTGTTCTAACTAATTTAATGGTTCTTTAACTTGATTCAACTTTATTACTGCTTAAGTATTCAGCAGACAAAAGTCCTAGACTACTTAAGTTACTCAGCAGAACAAAAAATATTTATGACACAAAAAAAACACAACTTCATTTTTCATTAAATAACTAACTCAGCACTACAGAGAATTAAAAAATGTGTTTATTACTCCATAATTGTAGAAATACATGTATGACCACATATATAACATATTATATGTATAAAATATTATAGAGATAAGGTATCAAACATAATTAGCATTCTTTTACAACTTTGTATTTTACCAAAATAGTATTAATGTCAGTTTCATTAAGTTGCATTAAATTATCATCCTTACCTAATTTTTTTAACTCTTCAGAACATTCTTCTATAAAAGATAGAGATTTTTCACCATTCATAAGTAAGTTAGAATCTTCAGAAGGCTGGGTTGATACTACAATTGAATTTTCAGACTCTATATTTGTAGATTTTTCTAATAATTCAGTTGTCTCATTATTTCTGTACCCTTCTGGAATAAAATACACCTTTTCTCTCAATATTCTTTGGCTTACTTCTCGAACAAAAAGAATCGATTCCTTCTCTGCTTCAAATAGTTCTTTCACTTGATCATTAGTTAATTCTGAAGACAATTTTTTTGTTACTTCCAAGTAATCATGCTTACTGTCATCATGCAGCTCAATCATTTTCTTGAAATTTTTCTAAAACAAATCCAAGTCTCTTAAATATATTAAAGCATAAAAATTCACACAAAAATAAGCAGAACATCAAAACAAATGTAATTTTTATTTTTAAGAGTCACAATCTATTTTATGGTTAATAATTTAATTTTTTTAAAAAAATAAGATATGTTTCTCCATTAAAACATAAAACTATAATGTATTTATCCATTCTTAAACCCTTTGTTATGGCAAATTTAACTTCCAGAATGAAACTCCATGTCTGGATTTAATTTGCTTTCAACTGCTATTGTTTCACAATTCAACAATACTATTTTAATTTATTCTAGTTAAAAGTATCTAGAGTAATGTTCAATTAAATATGTGCCATCAAGAATTAATGCTGGATTAATATTAATAAAATAAATTCCCCAAAAGACAGATCACAGTTATGTAGTAAGCACAGAAAGATATGGTTCTTTAAAATCTTTTCTGAAATATTCTGAAAACTGGTATTCTTATAATAAATAATCATATAGGTAAAAATCTATTAGTTTTTCTCAGATTTAATCAAATTTGCAATGTCTAATTTCCCAATAAGTGTTTTAAAAATAATGAATTACAAAAATTAAACATGCAAGAATTTTCTATTTCTTTCTTTTTAAATCTAAAACATGTTAAGAAACTGGGAAAAAAAAAAAAAAAACGGGGTTGGTAACATAGCCTTCTTTATCTTTTACAACTCGGATAAGCATCTCATTTCTAATGCAACTTATTTTTCCTATTTAAATAATTACTATTACTCAGCTGAAAAACAAGTAAATCCAAGAGACTTTAGAACCATTTCAGTACTCATTTTTTTTAAAATCATTTTTACAATTTTTTTCTTTTTCTTAAGATGTTTAATATTTTTTTACTTTGCGTGGTTGCATGTTAGTGACAAGTAGTTAGAAAATGTTGTAAATTTCAAAGGACAGCATGAAATTAAAACATGAAGATGTGGTATCTTTTCCCACTATTTAATTATGACTGCCTTACAAAAATATCACATCTCATTCTCTTCCTTATACCTTAAGACTTAATAAAAATTTAGATGAATTATGGTCATGTTTCAACAAGCTATGGTAAATGTAAAAAATTTTAAACTATATGATGGTTCAGAAACAGCACCAACTTCAAAAATTGTTCTCGGCAGAAATACAGTGTAACTTGGCTGATTCGAATGTTTATAATTTGAATTTTTTTCTTTGGTTCCTTGAATTTCCTATTAATATAGTGTTAAAACATAATCTATAATTTTGTATTTACTTTGGTTTATTCAAAGTCAAAACTAAAAATTGTAAAAAAAAAAATGTTTTTATTTTCAATTGTTTATACTAGTTAAATATATCCATACCTTGTTCCCTAGTGAATAACTTTTCAATGCCCTTAATTCACTTGAGGACTTTACTGCTATACAATGCATTCAATAAAAAAAGTGATAAATCCAACTTTGAACATATAGGATGTGAATTGTACTTTTTATTACTGTATTCAAAGTGCTGTATATTGTTTGCTGATTAAAAATACTTATTGATTTATTGAAATTATGATTTTTAAAATCATTACAAAATTTATCATAAATCTTATTATTTATTTTAAAATTATTTACTGTTTGTTTATTATGTATTATTTATTAAAAATGTTAAATCTTAAAAATACTGGACTGTTTTACTGTCATTTTTAGTTCAAAATTTGTCATTTTCTCTTTCCATACTCATTTTTAGATCTTTTCTTAATTTGAATTTTTGGATAAATTGAATTTTTATTGTAGTTCTGTAAGATTTGAATTAGACAGGTTCCAGTATATTAAAATCTTTAATACATCCAATCAATCATGAAAAGGGATACCAACCTCTGATCCTTCATAATTGAAGATACCAACGCAGCTGACAGGAACAGATTTGCGGCAAACCTTACCCAAATTGAATCTCCGATGAGAAAATACACAAGGAATAAGGTAAGCTTCAGCTAAAGATATCAGCTCTCCCAACGAATCATTTAAACCTCCTAAATACAAATAAAAGCAATAATAAGAACCATGAAAATACAACATTTACAGAATATTTTAGAAATTAAAACTGCTATTTTGAATCACAATTTATTGATTTGCCATTACAGAATTTGATAAGAATGATATATTTTAAAAGTAAAAATTGTCAAATCCGTTGGGTGATTGCTGCTGGCAAACTGTCTAAAGGTCTTTTTCCCCCATAGAGAATGTATGGTGGGAAAGAGTTTTTTCGATTTCGTTCCAAAATGGGGGATGGTGGGGGGCAGGTGACCCTTGATGACATATCTAGATGTTATAACCTTTCAAATGAACAAAAATGTTCAAATCGGTCTTGTGGTTGGGGCTGGCGAATCTCTGAGTGTTTTACCATGTTATTTTAAATATGTAGATCCCAACAGTTCCATCACAATGGCGTGTCACAAATATTGTAAAATACCTATTGTAGGTGATGGAAACTGTTTAGTTAGGGCGATTTCATTCTGTATTTATGGATCTGAAGACTTTTATGCCAAAATTCTTCAAAACATTACAACTAGATGAGGTTTATTGAAATTTTTTACAATTTTAAGGGAATCTGTTGTCTACAAAGAATATGAAATCTACTATAGTTTTATGGTCTATTCCACTGATCTTCATGCAGTATTTAAAACTGAAAAAAGTAGTGGCTGAGAGCCTCGAAACAGTGAGGTGGCAGGGGAAGTGCTGAGCAAAGTGGGTGCTGACCGTGAACCCGCCCAGAGGGCGGCGAGAGCGGCTAGTTAGTAATAATTTTCATACAATGAAAAAATCAACTATTAAAATATCTCAGAATTATAAGTACTTTTATTCGTACATTGCTCATTATTTCAGTCAGTGAAATTTACATTACTGGGAAAGACATGTGGTGTATCATTACACCCGATTGCATAATTCTAAATATGATTCTAATATAATGAAAAGTAAAGAATATTCTTGAACATAATTAAAATTTCAAAACCAATAACTAATATTGTGGGTAATAAAACTATACAGTTACAATAAAATTTGTTTGATTTCATGGAGATCTATCAATTGCAATAAGGTGTAGAATCATGTATGATCTCATAAACTGGTTGTTTGCGATAGCTCTTTTCTAATTGAAATGGACATGGACTACATTTCTTTTTCAATCATTTATTTTAAAACTTAACATAGGTATATAACAAAACAAAAGAGAGACTGTGGCTAAATAGTAATTAATCATATAAACATTAAACAGTGGAAATAAACCACATTAAGACTATACGATCTCGCTTAGTAGGAGATACAAATATAGACATTTAATTCACAATACCTCGCTTGATAGGAGGTAAATATGGTTTCCTGCTTAATAGAGGAGCACTGACTTTGAGTCCGGCTATCAACAACTCTTCGCTAGAACTGGTGGGTTTGTCTCTTCGCCACCCACTTGGGGAAGACGCTGCAATCGAGACTAAACACTGGTGATAGAGTCACTCATAGTTTTGTATGTACTATTGACTTGAGTAGTTATCCACTATAATTTTATTCACATTGTGCATCATACTAAGAATATTTCTAGAATTTCCAAGTGACTTCAAAATTTCTCTTAATACAGCATAAGTAACAAAGCAAATATTTGACTTGCCTTCAATTTTGACATCTTCAATGTCTGTAGCAATAATAATGCATTTAACCTTCTTCAATTTCATATGCTTTTTTATTTCTTTGATTCCATACACTAAACGTCGTCTAATTTTTGCCTAAAATAAAGTAAGATTTTTCAGAAATTGAATATTATTATGAATTTAAAACATGTGTAAAAGCTTTTTGTTTTTATTCAGTAATCTAGGGTTGTTTTTTTTCTTTCTAATGTTGCTAATGTTTTCATAGAGAGCATAAAAATTAAGTATGCCCAGTGACAAAAAAAAAAAAGATGCAATACTTGACTAAAATATATTTATATTAAAGAAGGATATCTATGTATTAATTTTTTAAAAAAAATTTACAAATATTACATGTCCTGGAAAAAATTCTGATTCTTTGGATCCAGAATTTTTATCAAACTACCTGTTTGAATCAACACAAAATTTTTCAAGGTGTTTCTTTCATAGATTCTATAAATTCAAAAGTAATAAATACTTTATTCTTCAAAAAGTAATCAAGAAATTTTGGGTAACTTAATTCTGGGTTTTTAAATATAATGAAAAGCATGTAAGAGACCACTTTAAATACAATCCCCAAGAAAAGTTAGCATTTTTATTAGTTCAATTCCTATTCATTTTGCCTTTTAATACAGTATATTTAATAAATTTCCTTAAATCCAGCATAGCAGAAGCATAAAAAGTTTAATACTTTTACAGGATCTTTTTGATACATTCTGTCTTGAAATCGAGCAAGATCATCTATTAGTGAAAACACTGCTTGATCAATTTGTTTACTGATAAAATGATTGCAGTACCTAAGAAGAAAATAACATGATTAAAAAAAATGATAATAAATAAACACAATTTGTTGGAGTTATTTTTTTAATAGTACATACATATGAGATGTGTTTTTTGCAAATTGCTTTAGAATGCAACTTCTCCATTACACATTCGTTAAAACATAATAAAACAATTTTTATGAGTCACAATATTAGTATTTTACATGAGAGAAATATAAATAGTATGTAACTTTCTGTAATGAAATGTACACAAAAATTAATCAATGAATACATTAAAAAGTATCTTTTCAAATCTGAAATTTTTCTTAAACACTTTAGAAATTTTTGAAAAATGCACATATTCCCAAATAAATATTAAAAATTTATATAAATATAACACTTAATAATTTTGCTTTAAAAATGTAAAACACAGACATTGCCATTATTATATTTCTCTGCTCAAGAAATTTATATAAAAAACATATAATCTCTTAAAAATTGGCAAAAGCTTAATTTCTTAATAAATAATTTATAATTTTTTCACTCTTGACTCAGACGTGACAAGGCTTGGAACAAAAAAAGCTGAACTTTGTAAATAATGAATTGTGCCAAACATAAATACTGAGAAAATATGCATGATTAATAGAAAAATAAAATAAATAAATTTTTACAAAAAGTGCTTGAGATATTAAAAATATTGTAGAATTATTATATAAAAAAAAGAAAATTCAGAATGATAAAATCCAATGCCAAAAAAGCAGAAATCCACGTATCCATGGTAGTTTAAGAAATTATATACACATAAACATAAATTATGTGCTTTTGAACTCAATATGAAAAACAAAAAAAAATACAGCTCAAACACTTAGAGGATTAATATATTTTATAATTCTTCACTATAAATTATATTAGAAAATGTGGTAATTAGATAGGTTATATATTTTTTTCAAATTCACAATTCATCCTCTCAAACTGAATCAAAATTAAATAAAATTTAGCAATTAATTGATAATTAAGTTCTGAAAATATTCAAATATTCTGTCATTAAGAACACACAATTGTACAGAATTTCAGAACTTTAGCACTCTAAGAAGTGATCGAAACATTACAAAATTCCATCTTTACAAACATGAAACATGTCAAGTTAAATAAAAGTGTGTAATACAAAATATAGAAACATTATGATCTGCTTTGGAATAACAAACATATGTGATATGAATGGCTTATATGCTGATTTGGTTTAGGTTTAGTTCCAGAAACTTATCAAGATGATTTTCTAAAAGTCTATTAAATTTACATGAAGTTATAAACTTCTATTTCAAGAATTTAATGCATGATTAAAAAATATTCCTATATAATTAAAAATGAATTAATATAAATAAAATTGTAAAATATGTCTCTAAAAATGAGATAGAAACTAATGCTTACGGCCTGAATTTTCGGGAATGGAGCATCAGTTTTGTTGCTTTTAGTCTTTCTTGATCAGAAAATGAGTTTGCTGATATATTTGAAACTACTTTTTCAGAAGAATCGAGATTTCTGTTTGACTGTTTTGATTCTGTTGAATCATCTCTTTTCTGAGAATTGACTTCAATTTTTGTATTAATATTACAATCAGCAGTGGTATGTATAATATTTTCAGTCAAGTCAGTTTCTTTGTAGTTTGATTCTTGCATTTTGTTAATAAAATTATAAGTATTGCAACTGTTTTCTGTTTTTTTGTCATTTTCCATAAGATTTCCATCTATGCAGCCTGCATTACTAATGCTGTTCTTCAAATCTGAATATTTTTCATTCACATTTCTAATGGAACTGCAAATTTCAGTTATGCCTTCAATTGTATTAATATCTACCAAATCTTCCACAAAATGCTTTTCATTATCTGTCAAATTAGAAGCAGGATTTGAAACTAAATCATTCTGAATATCAGCAACAGAATCGCTTATACTATTGAAATCATTCTTAATATTACTAAAATCAATCGTATGATTTTCAAGAGTCTGATTCGTATTATTCAATAGTTTATTAATAAGCTTTGATTGTTCACTGAGATCTTGATTTTTAGAAACAGACTGAAAATTAACATCTTCACGGTCTAGTGCAAATAGTTCTGAAGTCTTGTTATTTACATCATCATATATCTCATATGTTTCACTGCTATTTTCATTGTCTGCGACATAGTTTAATAAATTTTCATCACATGTTTCAAGATTATCATGAGCTGAAAAATCATTAATGTCATGAGATGAATGAATTTCAGGAAGAATTTCCTCAGATTTTTCTTGATTGTCATCTGAAAAAAATTAATACATTTACTTTCCATAATTAATGCTCAGAATATACAAAAGTATTTAAGAAAAGCACCGACTTGAATAATAATTTATTAAATAAAAATCTCTGTACACATACACACTGAAATATGTTTCTAAAAAAAAAGGGGGAGCATGTGTGTTGCTATTTAAGAGGGTAGACTGTTGAACTTGGAGCTACCAAATTTGGCACAAACATACTTTGAAGAATGACAATGCACACACTGGAGAGTTTTTTTTTTTTAATTAGAATTTCAATTCGTTACAAATTAAGCAAAGGTTTAACCTTTTTTCTGCAATAGCTTTGGAAAATATCTCTGTACAAGAACGATTTTTACATTATCTTGAAATTTAAGAAATGTACTTTTCATTGATACTAATTTAGTAATGCATATTTCTCCCAAACTTTAACAATTTTTAAAAATATAATTCACAACAATTTTCACTCTTGTAATGAAATTCATCATATTTATTGTTTCTAGAAGTATTTAATGTTTTCCTTTTATTGTTAAAAACAGAGGAATGAAAATGCTGTTTATTTTCTAGTATATTTTAGCAAGTTTCACAATAAATAATATTTGTATTAAAAATTTGGCATGTTTTGTCTTGAAATAAGTACATTTAAGATACAATTTCAAATTCAGCCATGATGAAAAGTTTTTATAGTTTGTCAGTTTTTAAACATTCCTATAATATAATTTGGAGAATTAAATTATATACCACTCCATTATTTTGAAGTTTTGTTTACTTATGGTAGTACAATAATTTTGTTATTGAATTAGTAAACAAAATTCTCCACAGATATTAAATAAGTTATAAAAATATTTGATCGTATGTATACAATGCTGAATGATTCTACTTACTTTCCTTATATTTTTTATGAACATGTTTCAATTTAGCTATTATTTAATAAATAAAATAAAAAGTCAATGTATTTTAACTATCATCAGTTCGTTAAGGTTTAATAGCAGCGAGCACCACATAACACACAGTTGAAACCGAAATTTAGAATCGCCAGGCATGGCATGAAAATAGAAACAATTGAGACATGGCATGAAAATAGTAACAATTGAAAATAATGAATTTTTTATTTAACAATACTTAGTTTCACCTGCATTTTTATCTATAGTAGAGTTAAATTTTGAAACAACTTCCATAAATCCTTGTGATAAGAAAATGTGCAATAATTATACACTAAAATAGAGACAAAAATTATATGTAAAAAATCATTTGCTAAATGCAGCTTGTTCATGGTTGATATCATTCTATTTAGTTGCATTTATAATAAATTAATCAGAATCTAATCATAACAAATCTTGCTCAAAATAGTAATTTTCTTGTACCAGCAGAATATGAACTTTCTCCAGAAACTTTCTTTTATAAAGCTGTGCGCTGAACATGCTCTTGGCATAACACCATTATAAGCTCTTTTCCAGAATGTATTGATTCAGCAAATTACATGCAATAATGTATTTATCTATATATTTCACATGAATTAAAAATGGAATCCACCCACTTTTGCTTTCTATCAAAGTAGGACTAAGATGAATATTTATTATTCTCCATTTAAAATGTTCATGGATGGGACTTCAAAGCAATCTTAATAGATATTAAAAAAATTAAATAGGAAGATTAGCATCCTGTTTTGAAGCTATATAAGGGGTATTTTGGAATGGAGCTTTTACTTTCCCCATGATGACATGAGTCGGCTTTATGATGGCACAGACTTTGAAATTTTGAACCATGGTCAGATGATCACCTGAGCCAGCACCTTTTCTCCAAACTTCCACATCACACAAATGGGAAGGCGTTTGACTCTCGATGGATTTACCTAGCACAAGCCCTATAAAGGACAGATATTTCATGAAGTCATGCTTTGAACCTGTGACCCTCCAGTTCCGAAGTCGAGTCCTTGTTACAAGATCACCACAGCCTCTTAGAAATATAGAATATTCTTGATAATAACTATAATTTAGACTTCTGGGCTCTGCCTGAACTTAACAACTATTGTTTAGCAAAGAGATAATCATTTGAAACTAAATATATTGTATGATTTTAAATTCAAAATTATTTATTATAAAAATTATTAAGATAAGAAGATTCTTTCCATTCCCTTGTCTACTTATTAAAATAAGATTTACTATAATTTATTCTTTTATTTTAGATGTTATATATATCTGTTAAACCAGGATAATAAAGTTGGTGATTCTAAAAGGATTTTCAAAGTACAAATCCACAGTTTTTCAACATTATTATGTCATACAAAACAAACAATACATATTAAAATGTTCTAAATGAATAAAATTCTTTAACATGCTATTCAGATATCTTTGATGAAATTAGAAATATGAAGAAACTTTTGTCATTACCTTCAGCCTCATGTTTCTTCATTGCCATATTCTCTTTTCTTAGTTGTCTTTCCAACAAAATAAGCTATAATTAGAATTATATTAAGCTTTAGAAATACATCCAAGCATGGTACAATAACATATTTCTTGACTCAAACATTCATAAAAATCCTTAGAAGTTTGAACCAATTAAATTTAAAATATGCATGCATTTTTTTTTAAAAAAAGTGTAGCAGTAATTCAGTTTCATTTGAATTATCCTTTAGTTCAGAAAATTTCATAAGCCTGAATTGGATATTATAAAAACTTTAATTTTGTTAGGATAAAAAGCATGCATGAAGCTTGTCCAACAAAATCCAAATCTTAAAACAGGAAAAAAAAGGACAAAAACCATGCTTCATTCAACTTCATAGGTTCAAAACTAGATGTCAAATTCAAGGCCCACAATTTTTTTGCCCTAGCCAATAATATAACAGCATATAATAAAATTGAAAGAAGTCATTTTTCACCCAAAACTCAGAAATAATAAATTTAATTACAGGTATGAAAAAGCATTATAATTCTTTAAATGTGTAATTATACATAATTATACTCAAGTTTAATTGAAACTGCATCACATGAAAAATGAAGGAAATCAAACCATATCCTCAAAATCAACAGTAAATAGAATAATAGAAAACATTTTCAGCAGCTACAAATACATTAACTTGAGTGATTGGGTATTGTCAACTATTACACAAAATATAAAGAAGTCCTAAACCTCTCAAATATTAGCCCTTTGCAGTATGGACTGTTATTTGGCAGTAATATGGGAAATTTACTGCCTGGATATCCCCTGTATTTGTAAATTCCAAAGACAAATTAAAACTCTTTCAAGAAAAATTAAAGTTTTTTTTTTTTTTGTCACATAAATTTGAACTCTTAGTCTAAGTTAGCTCTCAAATTTGGCATGCTTAGTGTAAACTAATGCTTCATGTTAATCATAAAAAGATCATTAACAAAATGTTAAAAAAAATGTCAAGGATAAAATAAGCAATAAAAAATGTTAAACAATCAAAAGTAAACACCTAATTTATAAAAATTGTTTCTTCATACCTTTCTCATACGTGAGGTTCTCTTGACTTTCGGTTTCTCACGCTCTTTGCCTCTTTTGATCGTAGGTTTTGATGAAGCAAGCGGATTCACAGCTTGAGGAACATTCTTTAAAAGGGAGAAAATAGTAATAAAATTAAAAGCTACAGAAGGACAAAGATAAGTTTTTAAAAAATCCAATAACAGTAAACAACATACTTTTTTAATCATTTCCTTTTTAAAAAGTTTAGCTGAAGAATTGTTCTCATCTGTTGATTCATCTTTCTTCTCGAGTTCTTTCCTTCTGGGCTAATAAGGAATTTTGCACGTTGCTTACATAAATAACATATATTACTTCAATTCACAGCAGTGGTAAGTACTTGCAAATATCATATATTTTATAGCATTTTTATATTAAAAAGCTTAATTTATTATAAAAATTAATAGTAGAAAAGTCTTTTAATGTAAATTTCCTAGTGCAAAAGGCTACAAGTTTCAACAGCTAGCTGTCTCCTTTCTATTGCATCATGCTTATTCTAGTAAATCCAGGTAAGTACAAAATTACCTTCATAAAAAAAAAAGTAGGACTGCCACTAGAAAGATTTGGAAAGGATGCCTTCTTTTTCTGTGCATGTGGACCTCCTACATCCTATTTTTATAATTAATTTTAAAAATATGACTGTTGGTGACTTTCTATGAATCCAATATCATTTGAAATAAGGTGGCTGCTTAAAACTTGCTGCTCACTATGTTCCTCAGACAAGAAGATGGACCTTTATTATTTGATGGCTTATGCAACTTTAGGCAAACTCAATGTTTTCTCTATTGACAATTATATTTGTAAGGCTTCTTCTTTGTACTGAGGTTTTCATAGAAAGAAAAATGTGCTGTCTAACTCTTTCCTGAACATTATGGCAAGGCTTAATACAAATAAAAAAATGCCTTACTTAATTTTTATTTTATTCAAATGATTGTTATATTCAGAAATCATTTTTGATAATAGGTAATAGTATAAAAGCATCTACTTTGGATTCACATAATAGATGATTCACGTATGCAAAAACATTTTTGTAGATAAATATAACACAAGAAAAATTCCTAATATGTCATAACTGCATATTAAAGAACTACTTGAATAGATATTTCAAACTGGTATTAAAAGCTAGTAATATCAGATTAAACTAGATCAGTGGTTAGAATGATCCACTAATTCATGAATATCATTATGGGGGGGGGTAGACATTTCTGTCATTTTTAAAAAATGAAAACCAAAATTCTTTAAAAACGAATAACAGTTCAAAGAAATTTTAAATTATGGAATTGGAAATTGAAATCGATCAGTTATTCCCCATTCATTTTTGCATATTTTTCACTTAGCAAGTTCATTATCTTTTTTAGTGCTAATCAACAAACAAAAAACTATAGTTTTTCTCGAATTAGGAAATAGCTGTTTTAACAACGGTTTGCCTATTAGAATAAAACTGCTTGATTCGTCTTTTCCCATAAACTGTTATTTCTAACATTTGAACATTTTTTTACCTACTACTACCATTATACATACATTTTTAACATACAAATTAGCATATATTAGAAGAATTTTCAAATCTTCAGTCAATTTTTAGTTGTTGTAAAAAAGTTCAAAATAGTAAATTAATCATGTAATAAAGAAATATCAACCAGTTTTTAAATAAATTTCAATTAGCAAATAATAATAGAAAACAGCATACTTTTGCAGAAACAAGCATATCAAAAAGAGATAAAGTGATTGGATTATTGGAGTGAATAGTGGATTTTTCACCCTCTGACTTTTCAATTGGAGCTTTGTTCTTTTTATCAGATTTTGTTGCAGCTGAAATATAATTACATTAATACTTAAAAATAATAATAATTAATTAATTAATAAAAATAATAAATTTAAATAATTAAAATATTTCTTAAATATGAAATATTTATCAAATTTACATTGGAAAAATTTTATAAAACAAAACTTGTTAAAGTTGAAAACAGCCATTGAAACAGGAAATAGCTAAGTACAAATTTATATGTTTTGAAAAATTTGCAATTCCAAGAGTCAACCTTATTCTGTAAAATAACAGCCAATATTTTGATCTCTTCCAATAATTGGCAAGATACTACAATTAATAGTTATTCTAAGTATATGCACATTTTTTTTTTTCAGAAATCAAAAGGTAAAAAAAGTAATGAAGCAATATTCTTTACCTGCTAGATTTAATTAATTAGAAACAATGCTGAATAATAATTACATATGAATAATAAAAGAAATGTAAGAATTGCATTGAATTATGAATCTTGAATTATGCATTATTAAGGTGAATTTAGTTGATGATAGTTATGAGGACCAAAACTGGGGACATACTCTCTTTTAAAACCAAACAAATATTATTTATTTATTTATAAACAATTATTATAAACTTTTACTTCAGACATTACCTTCAAAATTGTCATTTGTTGAAGAATCCTTGGAAAGCAGTAAATTTTCCTTCTAAAAATAAATTAACTCAATATGAATTAACACAATATTTAACATGCTTTCATTAAATTATTATTACAGGACATCTTGCAAAACTGTAAAAAAAGTTACAAAAAAAAAACTCTGAAAATAATTATGAATATTTGTTTCTATCTCAAAAAACAAGTTTATACATTTAACAAAATAGATTTTATACATATATATATACCCTTACTTCCATATTTTGCATACTATTCAACCAAATACAGAAAATCTGCATATTGTTTGATAGATTTTTCACTACAGTTATCACCTCTGTGTATCCTTTTTCACAATCATATAAACAAATCTTGAATTTTATACTCTACGCTTCCTTCATTCAAATTCTTTTTCTTCTAAAGGAAGACTTTTAATAGAAAATTTTTCAAAGTTCATTTTTGGGAAAATGAACCAGTGGTAATGATTTAAATTTTTTTCAAGAACTATTTCCTGTTAGAACTTCTGCAAATGAAGATTTTTTATAACTAATAAGTTTTCCATAGTGGTATTTTATTTAATAGAAAAGTAATTTATCTTGCTCAGATACTATTTTCTCTCGTGGTTTTTGCTGCATGATTATTGTCTTCATTTTTCACTTTTAACATACAGGATAATTTTTATCAGAATTGCATTGCTGCCACTTTTTTTCTTTTTTTTTAAATACCTGAGGTTTTAGAAGTTTTGAAGTTCATAATAGAAGAGTAGCCTAGTTTTCTAAATTAACTATTTCAACTTATATAAAATTATTTTTATACCTTAAATAAAATTACATTTAATATTTTTATAAATTTTAAGAATAAATTAACATGAGACAGATGCAGGAAAGAATAAATTTTATATATACATATAAGAGCTTATTTTCTGTTATATGAAGGATTTTTTTTTTTTCCCCCATCTCTATGCACGGCCAAATTGTTTGACTTACAGGGACCAAATTTGGCACAGTGATGGGCACAAGAAGGAGTTGAAGCTGTAAATATTATTTCAAAATTCAAATTAGATTTTTATTTATTTAATGTTAAGTGGTTGCTGTTTTCTCAAATTTTCTGCATATATTCTCATCAGAGAACTGTAATTTTTATATCATTATAAAATCTAAAAATTCCCCATTCTAACAAGAGTAACTTGAAGCTTCTGTTATTTACCTGATTTTCAGCAATTTTTTAATGTTTTTGGAAACACAAATGATTTTCGGCACACAAGCTAAAATATTACACTATCGTATTTTAATTTATAAACATAGGAAAAAATGCTTTGCTAGCATTTTTTTTTCTCTGTCTCTCTTTTCTTTTGATGTTTTATTTTGCAGCATAAATTTGTATTAACATTTTGTTCGTTCTAACGATTTTTTTAAGTTTATATTTTAATCAGCATCACCAGGAAAATTCAAGTATAATTGTTTATTATAAAACTGTATTAGTTATTATATGGTATATTTTTTTAAAGTTTAAAATAATTCTTTTCCCCAAACTTCCCACATTTTCATTTAAACCATATTGTTATAAGGTAATAAAAAGGCTAGATTTGAAAGTTTTAATTCAACAAGAAAGGATTCAAAGGAGATTTATGTTTGTTGGGAAAAGTTAGTGACAATATTTGTAGGAGGAAAAAAACAGAGATGGGCACACAAAAAAATATGGAACCCGAGGCAACGTCAGGTTATCAGCTAGTTAAACATACACTTTTAAATTTGAAATTTCATTCATTTCCGAATTGATTATCTCATAAAATAAACTTTTACTGTAAAAAAATGTATATAGAAGGTAACTGGGTTGGATCTGAACTAAACTAATTTTAATATTTTCAGCTTTATCAGGGATGAGATTGGCAAAAAGACTGAAATCATACAAGAGCAAAAAATCTGTACCATAATTTATACGCGAAAGAAGTAAAACATCAAAACATGCAACAAGATGAAAATATTACACTATAATAATTAATAACTTAATTATTTATAATTCAGTATGTATAAATAAGAAAAATAATTAAATTATTATTAAATCATTCACATTAAAAGTTAACAAACAAGTTTAACGCATAATCAGGGGCATCTTCAAATACAAAATTAGACATTAAAACATATTTACCACATGTACGTCACTGAGATGCAACATTCACCCAACAGAAGTCTGAGAAGAATTATATTTAATAGCCTTTTGATAGAAGTTAGCTCAAAAAATTAATAAAAGTAAGGACAAATAATTTCTTTTGCTTCACGCAATTGTGTAAAGTGTATTAGCTCTTTATAAATTATAATAATGTATTATATACTGAATTCTGTTTTATTTCTTTTATTTTCATACTTTTTTTGCAAAAGTAACAGCACAATGATTTTGCACCTTATAAAGTGAGAGGGGTTGAGAAGTTGTACAGTATCAATGGCAGATTCATTTAGCATTACTGTTATTTGAAACCCTTTGAAGCATTTCCTTAATTGTTAAATAAGTGGTTTTCTTTCATTTTTTTTATTTGTGTGGCTTTTGTTGGTAACAGATTTGGAAGACTCCCATCTTTGACAGACTTTTCTTCACTAAAGGATGTGTTTGCATCCTCTGTAAGTTTATTTTTAGTAGAGGCTAAAGTTTTTGCACAGTCTTCATTAGTATCTCTTTGTTTAATTACTGGCATAGTTGCCGGGACTACATTATCTCTAGAATGCCTAGGTAAATCATTGATTTTATTTTTTATTTTGAGAAATTTTTTTTTATGTCTTATTCTCTGCTTTTTTGCTGCATTTGAATACAGCTTTTTAGCTGCCTCTTTTGACAGTTTTCTTTTTTTTATGTAGTTTATTTATTTGTTTTTGTTTATTTCTTCATCTTGGTACGCCATACAAGATGACCTTAAGTTTTCAACTAATTTTTTTTTTCAAAATATTCATGCTTTTTTTTTTTTTTTTTTGCAAAATATGCCACAGATATTTTGTTTTCTGCAAAAAGGTGGTACTTAATACTTTGAATGGCACTGAATGTTGGAATGTTCATCCTTGTAGAGCTTGCAGATATAATGTTGATTCGTCAGTAGAAGATGAATCAGCTAGTTTCCTAGCCAGTGGAATTAAGCTGCACTATTGAGCATATTTTCCCAGAATTTTCTTTCGAAAACGTAAGATAGGAAAGTTTCTTTTCTTTGTGTAAAAGCGGAATTTTCAGAAGAAAAAGCAAATTTTTTGCAGGGGGAAAAAATCGGAAATCCGGAAGAAAAAAAAAAGAAAAGAAGAAGAAAAAATGGAATTTCTCCAAAATAACAAAAAAAGCGGAAATTCGCGAAAAAGCGGAAGAATCTCATCCCTGGCTTTATGTTATACTATCTATACTCTTCTTCATATCTATATATTAATACGTGAAGAAAAAACTTTGTACCCATTTTTACGCATATTGGACACCCAGAGGAGTGCGAGATTTGGTATAGTTAAAGTTCATATGGAGAAGGAGTGCAGAAAGATAAAATTTATGCATAATATGTGTTACAAATACATTAAATTAAATAAAATAAAACATTCATAGTTTACGTTCATACTGAATGTCAAACACATAAAAGTCTGTGCAGTCAGACAACATTTATTTTTTCAACCACCCTGTTTTTTTGTTTCAATAAAAAATATATAAAGAAATACAAAGCACGTATTCTATATTTCATTTTTTGTATTAATTTTTTATTTAAATTTTAAATAATTTGAAAAAGATAGGCAAATTAACTGTGTGGCCTTCGCGCAAAAATAATAGCAATAAAAAAAAACCCAAGGAAATGTCAAAAAAAGCATTATTGTTTTTTTAAATAGGACTTAGCCCAGCTATACCTCATTTTTCCTATCATTCGTATTTTTCAAATAATTCGAAAATTAATGCATAATGACATATTTGTACACGCTCGCAGCTGATGTAATAGAACAAAATTCAAAAGAATTATATGCAATGATTATAGAGGTATACTCTTTGACAAAAGAACCTCAATAATGTTCAAACTTAAAAATTTAATGAATCACGGTTGAACTTCGACCGCTAGACGACCTCTAGTCCAAATTAATATTCAATGAAGTAGTTCTTTTTTTTAAAAAATTGGAAGTATTCTATGCACAGTTTATTATTTTAATTCATTCACTAGATTTCTACAGCACGTTAATGACTGGTGAGTCATGATGTCAATGCTTCATTACCAGAGTAGAATCTTCATGCTATGAACTTGTCAAATGCCTTTAGAAGAGCAGATAGTAATGTTGTCTTACAGATGGGATCACTCTCTTTTTTTCTTCTTCCTAACAAAGCTTTCTCTTTCAGGCTGTAAAACTGCCTGTCAATGTCAAACCCTATTAGTAGAAAAATGGAATACATGGAAAAGACAATTTTAAATTAAAAAGAAATCTTACTTTATCTATTTCTGATCCAAATGCAATCAAATTACTTGGATTTTCTTCTTTCGTATGCACATCTGTTACTGTTGCATGAGTTTTCTTAACAGTTTTAGGTTCAGCTAAACCAAGCTCTGGATATTCTTCATTGTCATTAATATTCGTCAAAACATTTTGATGCCGCTGAACACACACATTATTAGACTGACTGATAATCTTTGAATGCACTTCAGGAGTAAGAAACAAAATTTTGCCAGTTTGTAAAGCTGCTTGACGTTTTAGTTTACTCTTTCTTTTCTTCTTTTTCTTTGTCTCACTTGGTCCTGGTAATGATGATTGTGCATTCAAAGACTGGTTTCCAGTCTTATTATTTTCAGTTTTTACAGAATTGTTAGCCATTTGACTACCTGAACTGCTAAGTATTCTCGCTTTATTAGAAGTATTTCCACTGACATTACTATGCATTACATTCACTTGAGATAATCTAACACCTTGACCACTCCCTGCTCTTGAATTGACAGATATACTTGCTTCAACATGCCTTTTATGTTGCTCACTGATGTTAGGTCTGTCATTTTCTTTCTTATATAACATATCACTTCTTAATGCAGAAGAATATGCTGCATTAGTCTTCCTTGGACTTGATAAGCTCTTACTAAATGGAGGTTTTTGAACATTAGTAGATGTACTAGCGTGTAGATTATGACCCTTTTTGGGTGAATGTCCAATTCTTTCAAAAGTATTTGATTCTCCATGAGCAGTTTTTGAAGATCTGTTATCATTCACAGATTTGTGTCCATAGGGTGCTTTCATATTTGTGCGTCCACTGAAAGATTCAGATTTCTTGTTTCTCACTTCAGAAAAACTTGAATTTAATTTGGAATCTGCAGATTTTTTACTGGAGGAAGGCACTACATTGTACATAGCAGATGATGATTGTTTTGCTAAACTTTGACGGTTTGGTTGTACTGACTGGGGTGGTTTCACTATGTGTCTACCACCACCAACTTGGCTCAATGGAAATTCATTTTTTGATAGTCCTTTAGAAGAAACTGATTCCACCTTAGGTTCACTATGCCGCACATTTTCAAACTTCATATTTTGTGATGCACATTCCACAAGCAATGTTTTTAATTTACTAGAGTATGAAAGTGATGTTGCACTATAAGCTGAAGATTCCTTTTCTGACTTGGGATTTTTATCACGCACTTCTGAAAGCGATGGAAAGTCATTTTCTTCCACTTGGAAAAAATGCTTATCTTTATCTGCAGAATGGCAGTGAGGGGAAGGCAACACTTGCTTTTCAGGTTTTATAACTTTAATTACACCTAGAAAGAAAAATATTACTTTTTATCTTTTTGTGAAAATGAAACATACATCAAAATATGATAGAAAAAAAATGGAGCCATTCATCTAGAATATAAAAAAAAATTGGGGTATTTATATCACACAAAAAAGAAAAAATCCAGCCCTGCCTAGGCATCCCAGTACTTCTGAAAGACCAGCTGCCACAAAAGAAACACCAGCACTGTGGCTGATGCAAAATTACAAGTAGCCTATGTGTAGATTTCCCCCCATTTTAGGGGTACGGCCAGTCATTGGAGATGGGCCCCAAGAACCACACCACCTTTACTATATACCACCAGGAGGCGAGATTTTGCACAATTATACGGCAGATTCTCATCCCCATATTTGAGGTGCCCCCTTAAGTGGGAAGGAGGCATTTATATATTAAACTTAACATTAGATTTCAACAACTATTTGGTAATAAAACCATTTATAGTTCCTATATGATAAGCCTCTATCAATCCATTTGCAAAATGTTTAAGAAAACCTACTTAGTGCTTTGGGGGAAAATGTATAAAGACAGAGGTATATTTTAAGTATTTTTTTTTTCACTCCTTCCCTGAGAATGATTAGTAATACAGGAAACATAGTTACATGAAAAAAAAAATGAATTTATTATCTTTTGCACTTTTTAATAGCTTTCTTTCATACTGAAAATAAATAATAAAATCCCAAATAATTGATATAGGATATCAATAAGAAAAAAGTGTGAATATGCAAACACTTGAACATTAAATTTCACATATAACTGAAACAGAGTTTCTTGTTTTAGAAGTAACCAATTTTGAAAACTATTTAAATGATTTGCATACAATTTTATTCTTCTATAGTAAATTCAGTGGATAGCAATGAAGCCTAAGGGAAAAATAGAAATGAACCATGACAGAAAGGGAATATGATGATTTTAATATAAAGTTTTTAAAATGAGAATCTTGGCCCTCCTCACTTACGACTGAATTCCATTCCAATTAACAGGTTGCAAAGAGGAATTTATTTTTGTCAACATTATTTTCATGCAACAGGTTATGAAAATTGTACATAAAACAAAAAAATTCAATATATGTGCATGAACTTATTATACATAATGTGAAAAATGCATTATGTACTCTTTTGTATGTATACTGTAAACAAAAATACAACCTGATAATACATTTTACTTTGAAATTTATTTTTTATGGTCATAAAAGCAGATGGTTGTAAGTCCTATAGATTGTAAGCTGAGGAGAAGATGTAGTTACAAGTTTCCAACAGAAGCAGTAAGAAAAACAGCTGCTTCTCAATTTTAAATTAAAAAATAAATTATTTAATATAAATTTTTAAAAAAACACCCAAACATCAGTCAAATGAATAATTTAATAAAGCATTTAGAATTTACATACCCTTCAATGATTTTGTTTTATCCATTGTTAAGCAAACTACCTAAAAGAGAAAATTAATTATTATTATAAGTTTAATGAAGAGTATTTTGTGAAATACTTATCACAAAAAAGCAGCTCCTTTTATTAAAAACAAAACACTTTTTACTTTATATACACATTTATGACTTTTAATTTTTATACATATTCCACACAGTACATAGAATAAAGCTGAACTCCCCCTGGGGGGGGGGGGCCGGAATCAGATTCAATATGGTTTTGGATCATATAGTGTTCTTTTACCTACAGAATTAAATTTGAATCTGGATATGAAAAAAAAAATGTTACAATTATTATACTGAAGTTATCAACAAAAATGTAAATTGCAACACTTACATAAATATCATTGCAAAAAGAAATTAATCAGTAACTAAAAAAAGAAATGTGAATAATAAAAAATAAAATTTCATAAGAACATAATAAATGAAGATGAAAAAATCAAATAATGATTCAAATCCTAAAATACAATCAGTTGAGTTTAATCATTTCCAGAAGGAAAGTTTTTATTTAGATAAAATTTTAAAATGTTATGACTGTTTATAATATAATGATTAAAAGTTTATGAAAAGGGTGAAAAACAAACAAACAATCAAAATTTAGAATTGTTAACAGATACAGAAAGCATTAATCAATAAAATAAAGAATTCTAGAAACTTTGCAGCAATTATATACATATATTCAATAATAAAATAACATAATAATATGTTAAATTTAACTAAAAATAACCTAACCTAATTAATCCTGACAACTTAATGTGAAAACACCCATATGTTATCTTAGCATTTATATTCAATACATAAACTTCATATTTTGTTTATAAATATATACACACAGACGTGGTAAATTATTTTTTAATTTTAATTCAAATGTTTCAACTTCACTGTTGTATGATTCGATTCCAGTGTTTGTTGAGATATAGAACTGGCATGCATTTCCAAGAAACTTTTAATCAAATATAATTAAAGACACAATTATGCAACTGGGATCCAAGTATCATTTGAAGAATTTAATATCCCATGTTGAAAACTGCATCAAATGTGTAAAATCTCCAAAGTAAAATTAATATTAGAATTTTTCGGTAATCATTTGTGAAAACAATTGCATGTCGAAATATGGCTTATAAAGTTGGATTCCAATTACATAACTGCCTCCACATATTTCTCATTTCAAAGTGTGCGTTACTAAAATCCAGCGTGTTTACTGTTACAACTGAATAGCACCGATATATATTCTTATTTGGATTCCATCATTAATGGTTCGCAACGTATGGATAAATTTCTAAAGAGTGACCAATGTAAGGATATAATTCAAAGGCTCATGTTATGCGTCAAATAAATGAAATACTTTTTAAAAAGATTCTGAAATAAAGTATTCAACAATAGAATGAAATTATAATGTTCGCCTTTCTCCTACGCTTTTACCTAACAATTTATCTATGTACAACAAACTACCTACAATTAATAAATTAAAAACTGCAAATTAAACATTTCTTCCAAGTGACGTTTTTTTTTTTTTTTTTTTTTCCGCCTAGTTCTGCATTGAAAATAACAAACTGTGTATTGATATAGAGTCAGTACGGTAGCAATATTCTCACCTCAGCTGCATAATTTTAAAAGCGTCAGTCCAAGAAACATATGGATTATTTTTGCTTCTGTTTGTTTTGCAATTTGCAACAGGCACGTAAAAAAACATAAATATTATGAACTATAACAAGATGCTTCTTCACTTCAAATCATCAAATATCATGCGTAACGGTAATGGAGTGTCTATTGTGCGAAATCACTGGCACCTCCAAATCTAATTTTGAAAAAGTGTTTTTATTATAGTAGTTATCATTAATTCAGGTTAATCATGAATGAAATTACAGCAATGTTCAAGCCTTTCCATGGGTTCGAAGACCTCTGCCAACAACCTGATGCAAGAGCATTTAACACGGAGAGACACATTTTTTTTTCAAGGGCAGACTGTCCCAGGCCATTTGGAGCACATCGCTCCACACCAGTGGCGAATCCAGGGGGGGGGGACTATCGGGCTACATCCCCCCCACAGCCAAGCCAGAATTCTTGATTTTATTTAACATTATTACAACTGTATTTTCTTAATTTCCCTCTTTCTGAAAAATAATAAAAACATAACATTACTTTCTGGCTTGACAGGCTCGAAAATTTTCCGAATTTTGTAGTCATTCTACTCGTACTTGTAGCTTTGACGCGGTCGAAGACACTTTTTGGCTAGTTATTTCATTGTAATTTTTATTAAATTATCGCAAGTATTATATTGTTCTTTATTTTTCTTATTGTCAGGTGAGTAAAGTCTGTAAAGTTACTTAAAAAGTTAGTAAAGTGTTTTGGTTTACTTTAGCCTTGAGGTTTAATATTCATCACGACGATACAAAGTTTTTATGACCTCAGCCCCCCCCCCCCCAGACCGGAATCCTAGATTCGCCACTGCTTCACACCGTTCCAATTTTGAGCCCATCCATTTAGGTGGGTCATACATGGAGGCTCCATGCAAACCACACATCTGGTCACTTCAATCCCCTACCCATATAGCAATTTTAGTTTGCAGCAATCTTGCTCTGCAAAATCTGCAAGTTTGCAACAAATTTGACATGACAAGAGTGCAAGCTTCAAACAAGCTTGCAGCACGTGAACGCCAGCTTCGAAGTCACCACGCGACGAACTTGCAGCAAGCTTGCACGTCAAACTCATTGCAAACTAGAGCAAAAACAGAGTACAAACACAACCTCGGATTAGAACTCACGACCTCCCTCTTCCTAAGATGACGCTCTAAACCATTCGGCCAGATAGACAACGAGAAGAGAAGATGGATTGTGCTAATAGATCGCGCATACGATTTATTTTAAACTCTTTTCTTGATTTCATTAATTTTTTATATTTTGTGTTGAGAATATGATTTGAAATCAAAGAGAAACCGATTTTCGCTAATAACTACGTTTTGCTAGTAGAATAAATTATGAAATTAGGGTTCAAAAGTAATTACTTTTAAAATGGGACAAAATAAAGTTATTATTTTTCAACAAACATTGACTGTTTTTTAGGTTTAATTTTGTTTATAAACTTTAAAATCTCAACATTAAGAAAAACCCAGATTGAACGTACATTTGCAGCAATTTTGATTTTTACTTGATATTACCTTGTCATGGCAAATTTGACGCGTCAAGCTTGAAGAGAAACTGTGGCAAACTAACAATGCAGAATCGCCACCCTCGCTTGCAAAACGAGTTTGCCACAAGTTCACCGTGACAACTAGCGCCACCCCTTCTTGCAATGCAAGCTTGCTATGAGTTTGCAAAACAAGCTTGATGCAAAGTAGTACAATAAGAGATAATTATCTTTGTCTCTGTTTTACAAAAACTTCCGATTTTTAATATCATCTCCTAGACCGTCCTTCTTTTTATTAATTCAATAAATCAATGATAATTTGTGAAAAAACTAACTTTTTTATAAAAAAAATTTGAAACATTTTCCATCTTTTTACTAAATATAGAACTCGCACTTTAAAGAAAACTATATCGCCTTTTTCTTAATGTTGAAATTTTAACGTTTATAAACAAAATTAAACACAAAAAACAGTCAATGTTTGTTGAAAAATAATAACTTACATTTAAAAGTAATTACTTTTAACCCTAATTTCATAGTTTATTCTACTAGCAAAACGTAGTTATTAGCAAAAATCGCTCTCTCTTTGTTTTCAAATCATGTTTTCAACACAAAATTTAAAAATATAATGAAATCAAGAAAAGAGTTTAAAATAAATCGTATATGAATCGAATCGAACGATGCATTAGCGAAATCTATCTTCTCCTCTCAGAGTTTATTTGGCCGAGTGGTTAGAGCGTCCGCTAGGTCGCGAGTTCTAATCCGAGGTTGTGTTCGTACTCTGCTTTTGCTATGTTTGCAATGAGTTTGACGTGGCAAGTTTGCTGCAAGTTCGTCGCGTGGTGACTTCGAAGCTTGCGTTAACTTGTTCAAGCTTGTTTCACACTTGCACTCTTGTCGTGTCAACTTTGCTGCAAGCTTGCAGATTTGCAGTGCAAGACTGCTGCAAGTTTGTTGCAAACTAAAATTGCTATCTGGGATTTTAGTAAAAAGATAGAAACTGTTTCAAAAATTTTTTTATAAAAAAGTTAGTTTTTTCACAGTCAAAAAGGCACCGGTCAACTCAAGTGTTAACCATAAGCCATTAGGTTAAGTTAGGTCAAGTATTAACCATAAACCATTTTCCCCTAATATCGCTACTGCATAAAGGCGCTCATTAGACATTTGCACGACAGCGCCGATTAGGCTAGGCGGGAGCCTGCGTACAGTTAGATGTTAGAAGACAAGACATGGCAAATAATATTTGCCATGCGTTTGTGACGTCATGAAAATTGACTCCATTAACTTGCTGCAGCGCATCCCACGATTTACGCTTGTTAGAAGTCAGTCTATTTTCTGATGCATTCCGCGATTTCCGTGAGCTTGTATGTTCACCTCAGAAATACTGAAGTGTAAGGAAGGTTTCGTGACAATTAATTAATTAGTTAATTTTAGAAACACAGGGTATAACAATTAGTAGTATATGTAAATATAATTTTGATAATTAACTTCTTTATGGCATTTATCCAAAATTTGTAAAAGAAACACTTTTGACTATGAAGGAGGCCTTTTAAAAAAAGACAAGATTATTTACAAAAATAGATTACATAAATTTGTACGAATCTTACAAATAACAATCCAATAGAAATAAACAAATTTGCAAGGAAAAAAACGCGACCAAAGCATACAAAATGTTACTGTTAATCATTCGAGATATACAAAATCGCTTTCAATATTCCGGTTGACGTAGAACTTTCACTTAATATGAGCCAAAGTTTTTCACTAGTCCCCTTTTTAACAAAGGTACTTAGAAATTTGAAGAATTTATCTGTATCGGTTGACATTTTCGAGAAATATCGTTATGGTTCGAGTTAATGCTGAAAAATCGAGACTCAGATTTTTAATTTTTTTTATTGCCCACACCGACCCTGCTTACCCAAAGGGTGTGAAACATGTCACGAGTCGGCGGGAAGAAAAATTCACAATATAATATTAAAAATACAATACAACACAATATTAACAATACAGTATAATATTAACAGTGCAATCTATATATATAAAAGGCAAATACCATGACTCATTCACTCACTCATCACGAAATCTCCCAAACCATGAGTGGCTGCTTTTTGGACAGTAGGTGCTCACTAAGAAAGGATTTTTCGAAATTTTCATTAGAATTATAATTAATTAAAAATTACCTTAACTTTTAACGTTTTCCGCAATAACTTCGGAGCATATTGTCGCTCAAGAATCATTTTAACATCATCTTAAAGTTTTAAAAAGTAGCTTTTCAATGACATTAATTTCATTTCCATGCAAAGTTTTGTTTAATTTTAATAAATTTTTGAAATTGTTTTCAAACACAATTTCCAGCTGCGAAACAGTGTTGCTCGCGGTTCCTCAAGGTCATGATTCCATTTTTAGCGCTGGAGGGGAACGGAAGGGTTTCTGACGGGTTATCAACGAGGGAGAAATGCTGCCCATTCACAGTGCACACCAAAAGCGGAGCGTCCGGGGAGGGGTGAGGAGGGTCAGTAACCCCCTACTTTTTTAGGGAAAGATTAAATTTTTATTACATTTTTGCTGCCTGAAACTAAGAATTACAAAAAAGCAATAGTGTCCGGGAAAACTAACTAATTTTTTAAATAAATTTTAAATTTTGTTCTCTACTCCCTATACTCCCGGGTCTTTAAGATGTCAATAAATTTTTTGCCGCCTTACTTTTCCCACCCAATCTGGCTGACCAATCCACTGGTTCACACAGGGCATCCAGAATATTTGACTTTCGTGACCATATTCAGCGTTAATCATTCTACCTATGAGTGATAGATGAATTGAGTGAGAGTTATTTGAAACGCAGTTTTCAAGTTTCGTTAGCTGTGATTCATCTTTTAAAATTGTATGGCTGGCATTTTTAAATTACTCCTTTATATGTTTTAGTATCTGCGAAATGTAATAAAATATTCACTTTTTTTTATCCATCTTTCCTGTTTTGTCGCGGGTGAAACCGCGACAGGGAATACTATGATTAATATAAAATGCAAAAATAAAAACTAATTTAAACGGGCGAATCAGCTGGTCGCCGAAGGCGGCTAGTACAATATAATATCTACAATTAACAATACAATATTATATTAATTCTTACCATACAATATTATAATAATCTGATATTAACAATACAATATAATATTAACAAACAGAGTAATATAATATTAATAACAGAAGACAAAGTCAACATAAAAATATAAATTAAAGGTATCTCTCTGTATATATAAATTAGTATCTCTCTGTTAATCTCTCTGTATATATAAGTTAGTGTGTTAAATTAACGTGGCGATAAACTTAGAAAGTCGTTTGTAGAATATATCAAGGGGAACAAATACTGAAATAAAATATTGTATCCCAACCACGTTTATCTACTGAAAACTTCGAAATAACGTATACTGGTTCTGATTCCAGAGAAAAGTAAAGCCAGATGATCATTAAATACGCTTGTGACTTCACTGACGATTTCTGAAGCAGCGGATCCATTTTTAGGCCTCCAAGTTCTCTAGATCTTAACCCGTTTGACTTTTCCTTCGAAGTTACTTCAAATAATTTATTTTAAGAGGTCTGTGGACACATCGGATGTCTTGACAGCGCGGATCGCCATAACTAAGGCAGACATAACCACACTCGGTATCTCTGAGCAGGTCCGTGAATCGTTTCTAAGACGTTGTAGACGATTTAGTGATGTCCGAAGCCTATAGCTCGAACATCTATAATATCGTTCAATTTCCAGTACTGTATTATGCATCACAAGCTGTGTGGATAAACGTGCTGTCAAATAAATCGTCCCAGGCATGGCAGAACGTGAATACGAATTTTCCGCAATTTTCAATGTGGTTTGCCACACCATGTTCGACTTTGTTTCTCTAGATGTGTACTAGTTTGTCGCCCCATTAACTGAAGGTCAATGTGGATAACCGGTTATTATACATAATTACCCGATATTTAACGGTTATTATATATAATCACCGCATTAATTATACATAACCGGTCATTATATATAATAACAGCGGTAATTATGTATAACTAGCCGCCTTCGGCGACCAGCTGGTTCGCCCCTTTAAATTAGTTTTTATTTTTGTATTTTACATTATTTAAAGCATTCCCCGTCGCAGTTTCACCTGCGATAACTCAGGAAAGATGAACAAAAAAGTGAATATTTTATTATATTTGGCAGATAGCAAAATATATAAAGACTTAAATTTTAAAATGCCAGCGATACAATTCTGTATGATGCACCACAGTTAACGAAATTGAAAAGCTGCATTTCAAATAATTTTCACTCAATTCATCTATCACTCATAGGTAGAATAATAAACCCTGAATATGGTCGCGGAAGCCGAACACGCTGGACGCCTCGTGTGAACCAGTGGGTGCCAAATTGGGTGGAAAAAGTGAGGCGGCAAAAAATTTATAGACATCTAAAAGACCCGGGAGTATAGGGGGTAGAGAATAAAATTAAAAAAATAATTTAAAAATAAGTTAGTTTCCCGAACACTATTGCTTTTTTGTAATTCCTAGCTGCTCCGGAAAACAGAAGATTAAACAGTACGTCGCATGGAAATAAAATTAGTAGCATTGAAAAGCTAATTTTTTTAACTTTAAGATGATGTTAAAATTATTTTTGAGCGACAATATGCTCCGAAGTTATCGCGGAAAAACGTTAAAATTAAAGGTAATTTTTAATTAAATAAAATTTTAATTATAATTTCGTAAAGTTATTTCATTGAGCAAATGCAACCCAAAAAAGCAACCACCTGTCGATTTGAAGTTTCTAGGCCTAATCGTTTGGGAGATTTCGTGATGAGTGAGATATATATAGACAAGATTATGTCCCTTCACCAACTTCACGACTCTTTCCTTTACTGTTAAAGTGGCTTCCTATCATAAGTTCTGAACTGCGCAAAATCTAATATCAAATTTGATGAATTATCACTTGAGAAAATTCAAGTTTGGTGGCAGTACTGTACCCTTAAGCCAATCAAAATTTTAATACAATATTACCTATAATGCAATATGCAAACATTTGAAAGCGTTTTCATGCCTCATAATTTTAAAATGGCAGAAAAGCACGAGATTAAATGCTTGAAAAAAGGATTAAAATCATTTCAGTCTACCTCACACACACACACACAAAAAAAAAAAAAACCGAAAACAAATATCTGTTGCCCCGCTTTATAAAAATATTACTTTGAAGCATGTACGATAAAATATTTCAGCAATGCAATGAATACTAAAGTGAAAATTTTGCTTTGGAGTTAATTTCCCAAGAAAACAATTTATACTATCACAAACCGTAACAATTGCAAAAGCGCGTGAATAAAAAATTTGCTGATATAATAAGATGGTTTGAATTTTATTTATAACAATAAAAACATTGTTACAATTCATGTTTTAAAACATTAATTAAAATTGAAAATATGTCGCATGGAAATAAGATCGGTGTCATTGAAAAGCTAATTTTTTAATCTTTAACATGATGCAATTTTTTTGCCATAATAGGATCCGAAGTTATCCCGGAAAAACGTAAAAATTTAAAGTAATTTTTTAAATAATTTAAATTCTAATTAAAATTTCGAAAAATCCTTTCTTAGTGAGCACCTACTCCCCAAGAAGCAACCGCGTGCCAAATTTCAAATTTCTAGTCCCAGTGGTTGGGAGATTTCGTGATGAGTGAGTCATGGTATTTGCGTTTTATATATAGATAACTGATTATCCACATTGACTATAAATAAATCAATGGTCAACTTTATAATATAGGCAGTTTACGACGCCATTATTGATATACTAGTAGGGAAATAAATAACTAGGAATAAGCATTCATATCGGTCATACCGAGAAAAAAAAATAAGTATAGCATTTATCATTAAACGAGAAGAAACAACCAGAACAATTTACGTAAGCACAGATCTTATAGCTAGTTAGGAAATTCAAAGTATTTCATGTAGTGCTCAATATTTTAAGGTGCCATTTTTATGAACTCAGTATACATTCACAGAGTGCAGGTTGACAGTTTATAGACGAGTTTTCTGCTTTGTTTGTTTACATTTAAGTGGTGGCACTACGTAATTCCGATATAATGCTAAGTCAATGCAATCTTCAAAGCGGATGTCCAACATACCAGCAGATAAAGCAGAGGTTTTTAATGTAAATAAACAAACCAGAAAATTCGTTCATATGTTCGCAGACGTTTGCTTCACAATAAGAGGTTTCAAAAAATGGTTAATGTTGCATGGATGGTCATATCCACTGCAAGTAGGCTGCATATCACTGTAGAAGCATTGGGCGTGCTCCTTTTATAATTTTTTTAATCAGAAGTTAGTGAACTAAATATCTAGGAAATGATGGTAAAATGTTTCAGTGATACCAGAAAATCTCATGACATAACATGATAGTGCTTTTGGCTAACAAAGATTGTATAGAAAAATAAATGAGGAATGCAATTACATTTTTTATACAACTTTTGCTTCAAAGTAAACAAAAAAGATGTTAGTTTGTATACGTTTCGTATTTTTAAGACTGTAAGAATTTGGGAATTTGGATTTTTTTTAAGAGTTCCTTCTAAGCTTCATTTTACTTGTGATTATGTTTTGTTACCGAACTCTTGATGAATCGAATGAAAATGATTATAGAACTTGTATTCTGGAATCATATCTTTCAATGCCGACATTTCGTGTTCAGAATAGGTCTAGTTAGGGTTCTAGATCTAAATTAGACACGACTCTAAACTCCGGTACACTGTATCCACATTCGTACATGTCCAGGAAACACTGTTGCAGAGGAAAGCTGTTCTGTGCTAGTTTTCAAACATCCCAAAACAATGGAACAAGGCATGTCATGAACAGCAAAGAATAATTTTCTAGCCCAATCATTTATAACAGGAGTTTCGATAAAAAATTTTGTAGATTAATTATAGTCTCCAACTGCACGTAATAATATAAACGAGCTACAAATTTCGTTGGTGACTGATTACTCACTTTATCAAGCTAGGTGCTTTACCTATACCACGATTGATGAAAGATTAATTACATTTGATCACGTGGAAACGCTTACTTTAATCAGATGTCTATATCACTTATCACTCTTATCTAATCACTAAAGGAATTTAGATGAGTGCATCGGTAACTCCTTGAGGGTAACAATCTCTTCAGAATGATCTGGGTTTAGTGTCAGTTCTTACCCAGAGTTTGTGTAGTGAAGACTACGGCATTTTTTAGTTGTTGCGATATTACCAGTTCTCGCTTTATTTTCATGGGGAATGAAGACAACTGATTTTTTTTAGGGTGGGGTGAATTCATTCCCAGCTATTGCAGGGTTTTTTTCTTCTTCTCTACAGCGTTGTTCCAAGCTAATCGTTGAGAAAATCTGCTGTTCAATTCCTGATATTTTTTGGAAATTTTATTTGTGAAGCTTAAAATATCTTACAGATATTTGCAAGCAGATTGCAGCTAGATTTGGAAACGCTTAAAATTTTGGAATGATATTATATCCATGTTTCGAAGAACTTATCGGGGAAAGGAAAAAATTTAAGTTGTGATAGGAAATCCAGCATCACCGACATTCATCTTGGATCAATCATGAAAGTAATTACAACTGAGTTATCTACAACAAGATTTCCGCCGAGTTTGGAAAATTGGTAGCATGAAGAGACCTTGGTGACAAGAAGAAAGCATTAATTGCACAGTAGAAAGTACCTTTTTCATTTGTTCTCTCTTCGGAATAAATGTAGCAAAAAATATAGTTTACATGTATGTGCGTGTGACACGCATAAACTAAAAAAAAAAATTCAATTTCCAAAAATAATAACGCCATACGTTACTAAAGCTCCCGCGGTTGTTAGTATCAAAGCTTTGTTTATTGTAAACATATCGCCGGCCGTAAAACTTGTTGGAATATTCGCGATGCTCTGAGCTAACATTTTGTAAGCTGCCATTACTTCTACCTCACTCGAAGTTTTATCGAAAATATTTTCGACACTTTCGAGGACCTTAACTTTTAAAAAAGAATGCGCAAGATTTGCGCCGCTTCCTGTGCCCGTTAGGGAGAAAAAGATGACGAAAGACATTATAAAAGTGAGCACAGACTCGCCTAGAAGAGCAATATGGTTCCAAAGAGCTTCCATGTCGAAAACGGCAATAACAGAGATGGTATTAAAGAAGCAAGTTACAGAAGCTGCATATAACAGCAAAGAACAAAACGAAACACTAGAATTGATTTCGTCGAAGCAAAATACTATCTTTTTGTAACCTGATATGTAAGAAATCAATATATCCTTGTTAATATATTCAGTTGATGCTTCGACAAGTTTCACGCCATATCTTTTTAGAACATCTTTCGCAACTATATAAAAACTGCAGCACAAAACCAACGATATGTATATCGTTACAGTCGTAACAACTGCGCAAAACATGATACATATGGCTACGATTACTACTAAAGCACTTGAACCGGATCTTCTCAAGCTGAAACTAAATATCTCAATATCAGATGTACTCATAATGATTCCACGTATGTATAAAACAAGCAAGGTAGTGATAAGGAAAAACCAGAAATAAAACGAAATAATTATGTACTGCATACCTCTTAGGCATTTTCCAATGTTCAGACCAAGATTATCGTACAGATAAGATGCGTGAGATATCGTCAAAAAGACTCTGCGCCGTTTTATCAATAATGATATGCGAATCAGCAAACCTAATGTAAAAAAGGCGTAAAAAGTTAACTGCATCTGTACGACCGTAATGATAGAGTTAATCGTAAGAATGCTTACAGTATATGAAAAAACATTAAGAATTAGAATTAACGAATCCCAACAATTCACCAAGAAGAAATTCCTGTTTTTTGGAGAGTTTTTATAAGTTATTCCAATCAACGAAGATGTCTTCAAGAGCAAATGAAACGCATGACCAAGAATCTCATTTCGTTCGCCTAATAATTCAGGATTCGTTGGTGAAGATGTTTCTGGATCTTCCGGATGTATTCGGGTCTTTTGGATCATTTTGTAATAAATTGCATTTACTTTGTATGAAATTTTCTGTATATTTGATAATGTGGGCAGTTTAACTAATGTCAACTACTGTACGGCATGAAACAAGCATTTTGGATCCTTCCAAAATTTGCTAATTATATTTTACACGAAATCTTCCAGTCTTCAGCACATTCGAAAACAAAGGTAGCCTAATTAATATCAATTGCGGTATGGTATTACATAAACCTTTGGATTCCTCCCGAAATCTGATGGATTTACTTTAGAGGAAAATCTTACATTCTTCACTATATTTGAGAAGACAATAAGTTTAACGATTATCAAAAGTTGTTTGACATTACAGTAACCTCTTGGGTAATTAAATTTCTTGACTTGTTTGATATGAAAATCTTCCAGTCTTTAGAACATTTGAGAAGGTGGACAGATTCACAAATACTTACTGCTGTAGGTCGTTGTTACATGGATCTTCTGTGTCAGTTCCAAATTCATTGACTTGATAGTGCATGAAAATCTTCCAGTTCATAATGAATTGAGAATGCAGACAACTTAATATCGGATGCTTGCATAAGTCTTTTGGATATTTTATAATATATTGACAATCTTCATAGCAACATAACTTATTAGATAGCTTAGCTTATATCATTTGCCGAATAGTATTGCACAAACCTCTCGGATCATTCCGAAATTTACTGATTCATTTCATATTAATTTTTTTTTCTTTGGCACGCTTGAGACGTAGATAATTTTAAACGCTGTATGTGCTATTATTTCAACTTTTTGGATAATTCCGGAACTTCACTTCTTATGAAAATTTTCCCGTCTGTTGTAGCATTTGAGAACAAAGACAGCTTCACATACTCTAACAGGCTTTTGCAAGGACTGTTTAACCATTCGGAAATTAGCTGGATTTACTTCATTTGAAAATCATCCACGGTCTTCAATACAATCAAAAACGTAGACAGCTTCACATACACTAACAGAAATAAGCTTTTGCAAGGACTATTGAATCATTCGGAAATTCGCTGAATTTACTTCATTTTAAAATCATCCACGGTCTTCATTACAATCAAAAACGTAGACAGCTTCACGTATACTAACAGCCGTACGCTTTTTCTCAAGCGTTTTAAATCATTCAGAAATTCTCTGGATTTATTCATTTGGAAATAATCCAGTATTCAGTACATTTGAAAACAAAGATAACTATTGAATTTTGAGTTGCTGCATATCATTACGGACAAATAAATTCGGAATTCATGATATTCAGTTAAGCTTGAAGTTTCTACACATTTCATTATATATCATTTGCATTTTGATATAACTGGCTGCAATGAATGAGGATACATTCATAAACACAGCTGCCAGAAATATTGGCAAAATAGATAACTAAACACCTATACTATTTAATCATTTAAGCATAAATGAAGCGAAAAATTATCTTTAGTTCCAGAATATATTAAATATTATCTTTCTAACAATGCGTCTTTAAGGGTGAACATTAATTATAGAGAATATTTGCATTTACATGCATCATAACGAAGTGACAGTACCTGGTCTTGAAGACACAATGTTAACTGGTCCGGAGATCAGTAACCCGTAAAGTTTAACAATTGCATTATTCATTTTTCCATTACATGAATGCAGCGAAAAATGCATAACCTAACCTCTTACATAACACAAAAGCATAAGCATAAAAGAATCTATTATTGGAAATGTCTGGAAAACAGGATGAATAGATTAAAATGCTTTCAATTAATAAAAGGAAATTAGTTTCTGGAGACATTAACTGATTTACAGTCATTGATCCATATTGATCCCAAAATAAACGACTGAATTAAATTTATTACCCGTGCTCGACATGTTTTTTAATAGCATAAGAGAGTGGTAACAAACAATAAATATTGAGTTTGTTCTGTCCAATCAATGGAAGCTTCTCCTTTCACAGGTAATTAGCGTAAATATTGCAACAGAAACCTTATCATACGTTTAAGTTTATAATAAAGCATTTCATTAAGCATACTGGGTATATAAACAGTTTTAGCTATTGGATTTTTTTAAAGTTAAGTATCAGACAAATAGGTTCATGGCAATGAATACATGCTATTAGCAAAAGCCACAAACTCAATTTTGTGCTCTTTTATTCCAAAGAGAAAACATTATTTTGATCAATAAGATGTGATATCAGTATTATTATGGAAAATTCGTGGAAGGTCTTATTGATTATCGCTTTGAAGTATAATAACATTTTTGGTCCTCTCATAACAAAGTAATAATAATCATCTTTTCTTCACAGAATTATAACGAAATCGAGTAAAGTAGCAAATTCAATACATTAATTTGAAGGAATAAATAGTGCTATTATGAATATCATAATAATTTTTTTAAAATTATTTTCAAGCAAAAATAGAAAGGATTCTGTGAAGCATAATGATTCTAAAAGGAAGCACTTTCATTTTTAATATACAGGGTATCTGAGAAAGATATTTATTTTCCAAGAATTAATAACAAAAATATGAAAAGGTGGAATGAAATGCAGTTTGCGGCAGAAAAAATCAAGAAGTTTTTTTTCTAGTATCAATGGTCTGCGATAGATGTGACTAATCATTTGACAGCTATAACAAGGAACAAAATGACGACCGGTCTCAGGAGAAAGCGCAATGAGTATTGTGGTATCGAAAACAAAATCACCGAAAACCATGCAAAGAAAGTTTCGCCTGATGTATCATTATCAGTACACCAAGTTTAAAGACACACGGAATGTTAAAAAAACACTTGGCGGGAAAAAGAGTACAGACTGGACATTCTTCGTGCTACTAAGGGAGCTCACGTAGAGCTAAATCGAATGTACTGTAAAAAAAAGAAGAGGAAAAAAAAATATTAGATTTTTTCATTCTTTGCCGCACACTGCATTTCATTTCAACTTTTCGTATTTCTGTATTAAGCCTCTGACTGAATATCCCGCGATTTCCGCGGGTTGGAAGCAAGTCTATTTTCTGATGCATCCTGCAATTTTCATAGACTAACGTGTTTACTTAGTACTTTTATAGCGTTGGATCATATTATACTAATAAAGCTTTGCATATAAATAACAACTCGCTTGGCTCAACGCTATTTGAACACGTTTGCAAACGTTGTATCTAAATAGTGATATTAAAAAATTACACAGTCAGAGGGTTAATGCTTATAGAGAATAAATAAGAAGAGAAGAATAATAAATATTTTTTTTTTGACACCCTTGTATATATTTAAAAACTTTCCCATAAAAAGTTCTTTATAAATTTTTTTAAAGTTTTGGTCCAAAACTTTTGGAGCGAGTCAAAGATTTCCTAAACTACCAAGAATCTAGCACAATTGTATAGAGAAAATTTTTTTTAGTAATGATTCAAAAAAAAGGAAACGATTCTAAAGAAATTTCATAACTACTGACATAAATATATTATAAAAGAGGTTTTATAAAAAGAACTTCAAATTTCGTTCTATAAAAAGATTATTTTTTAAGGAAAATTACTTTGAGTATCATTATTGAATAAATAACAATTATTTTCTATAAAATTTAGTGAGGCATAAAGTTCGAAAGTTTAATAGTAAATATTAAAATATTATAAAATATGAATGAAAATGTAAATGTGATATTTTACATTCGAACCAAGTCTACGTTTATTTTCATTTAAAAAAAAAATTCCTTTGCCTTTTCTTGAAGAACCATTTTGTTACAAATCATTTTATGTCTCCATTTTATATTTTTTATAAAAAAATTTGAGTAGTAAATTCAAGTACGAAAGGAAAGAATATTCCGAATAATTTTTCCACAACATACTTTTAAACTGGAGATAAATTAATAATAATCCTAATCGGACTCATTCTTAAACATTTTCAGATTTCACTATAGGGGAGAGTGGGGTAAAACCATTACCCCCTGTCTTATACAGGGGGTAATGGTAAACCGGGTTTGGTTGATTCTGGCGCTATTAGTTCTCCTTCCTAATGGACCAATTCTGAATTATACTCCACTAGTCAGGAAAAAAGAATGGTCATAGTGGCCGTGTTGTTGCTGCTGAATTCCCTGCATCTGTGAAAGTTTATTTGTTTTAAGACGTCAACTCTCAGATAAAGTGATAGGATTTTTATGTGATTAACTGGAGATTAATTGGCAAGTTTCTAGAATAGCTTAACCTATCGCAATATTTTAAATAATGATAATTTCGGGGCTTCTGGGCGCACCGGTCTCTAATCAGCCACTGTTTTGGAGAACATTCTGCAGATCAAATTTAGACATGATTTATTTATAGAAAAGCTGTTCCCAAAGATTTCCATCTGAAGGATCCAATAACGGCAGGCGTGGTTCAAAAATTTGCAAGAAAACAGGGAGTGTCTTTGGAAATTGAGAAAAATTTGTGAAATTAGCAGACATTTGCGCGATCAGTTGATCAGGGACTGAGCCATTGGGTCTCTATTTTCTTGGTTAGGTCAAGCCTTTTATCTCTAGCTTATTTTATATTTTCCCTCTGCCAAAAAGTTGGAATGAATACAGGTGCCAAATTAGGCTTGTGTTCTCTTGCATCATAAGCCCCGGGTCCTCATTGCTAAGTAATTATTATTATTCTATGTTTTTTCCTTACCTTCTATTCTTTATTTCCCCCCAACCCTACAGTATTGTGATTTTTCTTTATTTTGGCTGGGTTTACATTGTAAATTGATATTTTGTAATAATGTAATTGCTCAGGATTATTCTGAGATGTATTTAAATTCCACCCCTGTTTTTGGGTGTAGTATGTGCAATAGTTTAGTGTATTGTTGGGTAAGTTATTGTATAACATGGGCTAACTAGAAGATTTGTTCCCGTCGAAGACGGACTTTTAGCCTGCCAACAATATCTGAGATTTGATTGTCACAGATTTACTAACGAAAGCCGTTGAAGAAAATCTCATGTAGATTGCTAGAGTGCTTAAGAAATAAAGCATGAAAAACAGAACTGACGAATCAACTGACACTAAATGAATACGTTCACTGTATTCTGAAAAAAATGCAAGACGTTCTTGCCTTCTAGAGTTTCTCTTTCTCTTCTTCTACGATGGCATTCATTATATGCAGCATGCCTCCTGTTTAATGGCTCTGTTTTGCCCTCCATCGTGCAAACATCTCTCTTGCTAACATCCGTTTCCTTGCAGTGGGAACTTTTCTATCCATATTGTTTACCAACAGTCAAATCAAAACTAGTCACTAAATCTAAGATAACTTTCCTCTTAAATAATCAATTCAAAAATTAAGAACGCAAAAGGAAAAAAAAAGTCGGAAAGACCAGTAGAAGAGAGAGAACTTAAAACACGGGAACGCTCTTTCAAAGATAAGGGAAATTCACTTCCCTTCTCAAAACCCGAAGGACTCCGAACCACTCTCCTAATTCTAAGAACTCTTTCGCTCTCTCTCCCCCCGTTCCCTAATCCCTCTGGGCAAGCCTCTCCACACTAAGCGACTTCTTGCTAACCTTCGTTTCCTTGCAATGGGATCTTCTCTAACCAATTTGTTTACCAACAATACTTGAACGCTTCCTCTTTCAAAGATTCACATTCCCTTCGAAAACCGCGGCGAATTCTAAGAAATATTTGTTCCCCGCTCCGGCTTCTAAGAAAAGAAGTCTTAACTTCTGGGCGAGCCACTTTTGGTACATAGCCACGCCCACATTCCTGTAGTGTTAGCGACTTCCGACGATGATTATATTATAGATATTTTTATGTTTCCTAAATCCATCCAGCTCTTCTTGCCCCTGGAGACTGGGGCTGTTCCCCTTCCTCTAACGGCAGTCTCTCTTTTGTCCCCCTCTGTTTAATTATCATTATTCCCGATCGTCCTGCTAAGGGCCTTACACCCTTTCGGGTAGGCCGAGTCGGTTCCTTTCCTTTCCACACGTCAGTTCGGCCTGTACACTAAGGGATTTTGAGATCAGATTCGCACTATTCTGAGCTGCAAATGAAAGCGCTAATTTCACTTGACTTTTAATTTTATAGGAATCAAGAAAAATTCTTAACAGTATCAGATGACAAGTCCTGTAAATTGTTTTTTGACAAATCCTCCTGATTAAAATTGTATATATAGCACTAGAATTGTATAATAAATATTACTTTTATAACTGAATTGTTTGTGTTTTAAAAAAATTTGAATTACACTTACGTTTTGCTTAAGATAAAGGGAATTCTGCTTTTTTTCTCTAAATGGTTAAGGTTGCCATTTGACTGTAACTTTTATTCTTCTGAATACAAAAAATTGAATTAAAACCTATTATTTATTTTAAGCCCAGCCTGTATATGATCATGCTGGTGAGACATTACTTATTTTCTGCTTCCTTTAGCTGTATGCAGTAAATGCTGGAAGGGGTGATTTTTCTTGTTTCAGAGTCTCAACAGGTCTATTTTCTCATTGGGAGAAGATCCATCAATTTTTGAGTTTTAGTCAATTTCTAATCCATTGATTACAGAAATGTTACCGTCTTAAGGGTTATGTGGGATGATGATACTACTATGCTGAAGAAAGTGCTATCTATGAAAAGGTCTTATTTTATTACCTACTAGCTGCCAGCTGGTTCACGCAGATCAAATTGATAATATTATTTAATTAATTATTGGTAACTGAGCAGCATTAATTGCCTACGAGAAGGAAAATGTATTGGAAATCAAAAGTAAATAGTGCACAGAAAATGAAAATGTACTGAATTTTTATATCTGATGAAGTTAATGATTTAGGTTCTTACATTCAACTGTTAAAAAATGTTTGGAGAGAATGATCTAAAAATATACAGATTTAATTAAGATTAATTTTTTATTTGTTCATACATAGTTTAAATAAATTTACAATGATTACACATTATATTTAAATAATTTTGAAGTATTACTTAGGCTAATTATAGCACATAAGGGAATACAGAAATGCTCAGATGTTTTATCATCAAAATAAACAAAATTGTAATTTCATATTAAGTAAGAAAATATATCTAGAAAATATAGAAGTTATGGCAATTATCTGAATCATTCATCCTCATAGAAAATAAATTGCATGCTAAATATATTCCACAAATGTAAATTATCATGTACTCTGATAATACACAAGGAAAATAAAGCATAAGCTGTGAAAATTCTGAAAAAGTGAAATTCTTGCTAAAATAATCAGAAATAATAACTTTTTTGCTATTAAAGTCACCTAACCCTATTACAATAATCATATTATCTAGTTGATAGAAATTACATATTTAAGCTAGTTGTGACTCATAAATGAATAACTGAATTTAATGCTATTGATATTTTGACTGTTAATGTAAAGAAAATTAACATTTTCTTGTGAATACATGGAACCACCTAAATAATTTATGATAAAATACATTAACTGATGAATCTAATCAGAAATAAATATTTATCTTATGCTTAAATCCCACATAGGAATAAAAATTCCTGTAGGCATAAAAGCATCTACTATCTTTGTATAGTTGAGTGAGTTCATGACTAGAATAGTAGTTAAATGATTAAACTAGTATTAATTAATACTAGTTTAATCATTTAAAAAAAAACATATGATTGAAAGAGTTAATGTAACAGATTTTACTTTTAGAAAGAACTTTATAACTATTCAAAGTGTTGTTGAAAATCATTTAAAATCTATTCAAATTAAGGGAAAGTTGTAGACAATTGAAAAGATATTTTTTTATTTTAAAATTAAAAAAGTTCAGTAATAATATTGAGTTGCAGATTGCTAGGTTTTAATTTAAAATCAATCAGTTCTTCTCTCCCTCAAAGTATGTTGTGTCCAATTTAGCTCGAATTCCAAAGTCTGCCTCATTGAATGCCAATAGCAGAACACACAGACATTTGCTTTTATTATTATCTACCTTAACTAGCTCTTTATTTAAATTGTAAATATTTAATTTGATGCTGCAGTTTTTAGCAAGTGTATATGTTCAGTTAGTAAAATGCTATTTTCGTAAGTAATTAGCACAATTTAAATATATAACCTAATTAATTGAACTTCATATTATTTTAGTGAACTACCAATGATAAATTACGGAACAGTGCCAGCTATTTGCTCACTGGCAAAAATAGAAATCTAACACCAGAAAGATATGCTGTGATAAGCATCTTCAAATGATTCAACACTTCTCAAGCCTACTAGGAGCTCTAGATAGTTTTCACATCATATCATTTTGCACAGGCGTGCTCTCCAAGATAATTACGCGGTGGATAACTTCAATTCGTCACCGTCAGGACTTGGACTTGAAGAACAGAAATCTCTTGAAACATAGGCACAAGTAACATGATTTCACTGCTGGGTTGGGATGAAAACAAAATAAAATCTTTTAAAGTGAACAATACATCGTATTGTATTTAATTTACATAATGTCAATATAAACTTCTATTAATGTTAGGAAATGTATTGTAGTACTATAATACAATAGTGATGGCATGGCAGATCATGCCAACTCCTCCACAACACGATTAGTCATTCTGCCGTCATGCGTACCAGTCGACATCATTCCAGTATTATACAATAAGGTATAAAGTAATCCAAAATAACTGTGAAGATATTTGTTTGTTGATTTTTTTTTTAGAATGATGACAGACAACGAAGCGGACAATTAATCAAAGTTTTTATTGAACTGCAGCAACAAGACCTCACGATGGCAGATGGATTAAGGAAAACTGAATTTATGTTTAAGAACTTGTTCATGTTCTTGTTCTTGGCTTGTATCCTTTGGACATGTACATCCTGTCTGCCATACGGATTAAAATCAAAACCACATCAAAATCATATAAATTATTTAAAATTAAACTATGTGCACATAACTTTAATTTCAGAAAAAAAAATTTTACATTTAAAATTACCATGCACATTAACACACATAAAGTTAGCATTTCTTAATGTGATGACATTTCTTAGAATTCTAACACACTTCCAAAACTGCCATTGTAATACAACGAAGCTTTAAACATCGTGTCACGACATAGAATAACATTCCTGTACAAATTCTGTGAAAGCCTGCAATCCTTCATCTGCTTCCTTCAGATGACTTTCGATCTATGTGTCGTCTATGCCCTTATCATCTCTAGTTTGCCAGCATCATTAGCAGCCCGTAAACTT